>PVHY01002059.1:0-136556 GCA_004024945.1 Uropsilus gracilis | reverse complement strand
TTGGTAAAGAAGTCAAAACTAGAACCTACATTTCATGGCGAGTCTAGAGATTTGCATGTTTGAGAACAGCACTGCTCTTCAGCAGACCATAGCTTGCTGACCCTGACCAAAACAAATAAATCCAAGTTAGCTTTTGAAGCTGTGAGAATTGAAAAACTACCCTAAAGACATGATCCCACCCTTTTTAATCTTGCAGATAACTAAATCTTCTAGAGAACAATAAACATATCCTCTAGGAGAACTAGAGCAAAGCAGTTAAATACCTCTGATTAACAGTGCTCAATAGCAAGACAAGTAATGAATGTGTACTAACTAAAGTTCTGAAGTGGGGGAAAGCAGTAAAGTATACATCCATGGTTTCCATCTTATGGACAAGGTCATGAGAATCTCCTGTCCACACCTCCTTATCTGCAAATACAAAATCATATTGAATTTTGACAATAACAGGGCTTCTAAGCATATTTTATGCATGTACTTTAGAGCTTTTGATGTGTGTTCACAGGCCTAGAAGATGGAAAGCCAGTTGTGATCAATCCCTTACTAAGTCACAAATACTAATATTAAAAAATGGGGATCATCTAAAGTTGAGGTCAAATTTTCCCCCTGATCATCCTTGAACTCATTCAGAGAGCTGATTATTCACTTGCCAAAATAAGCTCTTAAATAAACAAATGGTCTGTTGAAAGAACAAAGTAGGAGATTCAAGCACTTATTGAATTCATCAGTCACAAGCACCAGATAGAGTGTGTGCTGGGGAGCGGGTGTCTGGCACAGCTTCCAACCCACGCCTGCTCTCTGGAGTCCAGTATTCCACATGAGCAGAATTACAGCCTTCACAGTCTGGCCAGTGCTGAACAGCCAAGTACAGTTTGAGTTGCAGAAATCTAAATGTTCAAAGTCTTATCACAAGAGAAACAGAAACAAGGTTGTTGAAAAAAAAAAAAAAAGATCGTATCTAAGGACAATTCCCTGAGTACTTCACTCTGAATCAAGAATGAACAAAAGTAGTAAAAGTAAAGCCATCCATGGAGTTGCTTATAGTTCCTCAAGAACCTTCTAGAAGAATAATTTATAGTTGATGAATTTAAGATAGGACAACAAAAGAAGGGCTGGGGAATGGAGTCTTTGTGAATTTATAATTTACTAAGCAAAATAATAAATACAGTACACAATACACTTTGACTTTTGACACATAATAAGAGCAATCATGCTGTTGAGTTCCATTTATCCCCCTCATTTACAAATTAACCTGCCCCCCCCAA
The DNA here is from genome assembly GCA_004024945.1 of Uropsilus gracilis. Lineage (NCBI taxonomy): Eukaryota > Metazoa > Chordata > Mammalia > Eulipotyphla > Talpidae > Uropsilus > Uropsilus gracilis. The sequence goes on along the minus strand of PVHY01002059.1, from coordinate 135,294 downwards.
AAAAAAAAAAAAACACAGGACTTCAAGTGTAAATCCACCACCAAAATGAGAGCAAATACTTTAAAGGTAAATACATATGCATTTTTAAGGTAAGTCATTGTAGCAGGTCATGTCCATTGAATACATGGACATTTTTAATACATATTAAAAATTGACATTGATTCCTTAGCTTCACCTACTTGTAATTTTCACTCTTTAAAATGATAAGGAAAGAATGTGATTTCATCCAATTGCCATAAGAATCATATAGTCATAGCTACAAAATTCACCTAGAAGATATCAAAATTCCTAAGGAGATCCCAATAATCATAAGCCAAAGGTTTTCTGAATCAACATACACCTATAGAAGATCCCCTTGGGGAATACACTGTCTGGCCTGATAAGTCAACTGAGTTCAAGGGGAGTCTTCTTTCCAACTTGTTCACATCATGTACATTATTCAGTCTCTTAGTAGTTCCCTCTTTCCCAAACCAAATTCTAATTTCCACCTAGCAACTGATCAAAGAGAAAGTGACAAGAAGTTTTCTAATTGGGTCAGAATCTAATAGGAACAAAAGACAAGTTTTTCACAACAATTATGATGGTGCTTAGCCTTGCTGAGCATCATTCAAACTCCTCCCAGACAGCACAAAATTTTCAGAATTAATATAGCACCTCAAAGTCAAAACACAGACAGAGAAACATTTTGAATGATGGCATATGAATGTGTTTTGATAAAAATGAATTCACCTTTCTTTTTCAACGTAATAGGTATAAGCGACATTTTAGAACACAAAGACTAAGCTCAGCAAATACGTCACGTAGGTGTAGACATCCATTCCTTGCAGATGTTAAGGGAAGACAGAGGGTAACTCACACCTGGGTCCTTAAGTCAGTACTGCATCCACTTAGATGGGCTGCTCACCATTGCCGGTATTGGTATTATCAGTTCTATCTTGGGTTTTCTCACCTGCTTTGTGCCAGGACCATGGATAAATATAGTGGGTGGTATATAGAAATTAGGCAGGTCAACAGCAAACTAAAAATTATTAAAACACACTAGAAATCTTTTGATCAATATGGCTCAAGACAATGACATCACCACATCTCACAGGCCAGCTGCCTTTCCAGGTGAGCATTATCATTTCAAACACCTGTTTTCACAGGTCGTGATACTTTCTTATCAGTCAAATTCTATAATTCACTGACTTCAAGGAGCTTTCTTGTGAGAACTGGATATGTTCTTTTTCCCAGAATCTGTATTTTAAAAAGTTTGAACAGATTTTAAATTAAAATGTTATTGTCCTCAGCCACCATCACAGGAAGAAATCACTTAGGAAATGCTTTACAGATTTTGATTTACTAAAGCCAACATCATTGTTTCTTCATCAGGGAGTCTGTCCATCCGTCCGTCCATCCATCCATCCATCCATCCATCCATCCATCCATCCATCCATCCATCCATCCTTCATCCATCATCTATCTCCCCTACAAGTAATCTTATTCAGTAATTTTTGGAGCAAAACACCTCTAAAAATACCAGAAAATGTAGCCACAGACCTAAGTAAGTGATCTATGTACATAATGACAAAGTCAACTGTCTTTTCTGAGTTGCGGGTTGATGCCAGGATGCTGTTCATACTGTCTTCGATGAAACCATTGCCTCTGACTCTTTTCAAACTGATCAGGACCACCATGAGGTCAGCGACTCGTTCTATTTTTGCCCTGGCCATGGTGACTTGTGCCGGCAGGAGACACAGCTTTTGCTGTGACGTGGCCCTGTCCTGTCTCAACTGTTGTTTTTTCCAGGAGGAAATTGTTCTTTCACCTTATCTAAGTGGTGTTCAGACTCTTAAGAATTCTGATTACTTCTTTTCTTCTTTACCCCGTGTTTGCTTTGTCAGCAAGGTAGTCTCTAAGAACACATTTTTTTATTACAAAGTGTGTTTTATACTTAATAATCCTTCATAATGAGATGTATTTTAAAAATTCATAATCCTTGATTATTAGAACTAAGACAACACTTTATGGGGAAAGAAGAAAAACAAAGAGCAAAGAAAAGCTGTAAATATTCCATATAACAAAGTTAATGACAAAGGATACATTTATATATAAACATATAATGATATACTAAATGTATACGATATATATGTAAATTGTACCTGTCAATCTACACTTTTAAATTCTTTTTTATTTTGTGATTATCATACAATATTGGTCATGTTTGTATGGTTGTATTGTAGTGTGCCCCTTATTCCCCAAATCCCTTTTCCCCTTCCCCCCTCTGGTCACTCCAACTCCTCTTGCTGCAAGCTATTTGTCCAGGTTTGACCCACCGGTCTTTTCTTTTTCTGGAACTATGTCCATTTCTCCTGGGTGCAGACTTGTATTCATGTCATCAAAAGATGAGCCTGCTCAGGTTTCCAGTAGTAACTGAAGCAGATAATCAGACCGAGCACATTGGAAACTTGTTGTAGAGCCGATGTGGTGTGCTTCTCCAGGATCCTTTCTGGTATATGTCGCCTGTTGCTGGTTCTGTGCCATTCAGTTTTGATATCTGGGTTTGGAAATCCAACTCCCAGCCATTGGCAGTGGAGGAGTTCCCTGCTGGGCAGACTTCCCCAGGTGGTTGGTCCAGCTCCTCGCCTCTCTCCTGTTAGCAGCTCTGCCATGGGGCCACAGCCAATCAATGTGGCTTTCTTCCCCCATTGATTGGTAAAAGAGGGAGCCTCTTTCACATTGCACATTACTGTGGGCCTGGAGTTTGATTCCCCAGTGCCAGAGATGATGCAGGTAGAAATCTGTGACAGGTCTCCTAAGTTGACTGGTTTCATCTTCCTGCCTCATTGGCTCCTGACATGTTGCTTATCCCACATAGGTGGTAAGTGTATCCAGGGCCATTATTACTTCCTTTCTTCTGCATTATATCAGCTGGAGAGACGAATTTTTCATTCCTAGACAATTCATACGTTTGGTGAGAGAACTTTTACAGTTGAAAATTTGTATGAGAATAATATTAGAAGTTGCAAATAGCAAAACAAACACATTGATATTTATACCAACCACCAATAAAGTAAATATAGTGTTCAGTATCAGGACTTTTATTGAAATTGTATATATATGTGTGCATCTATGTATATGTATAACAAATGGTGATCCTGTGGTTTTGTTTTATGTACTTTTTGGAAAGCATCAGCTTATACGGGGGTGCAAACACCCAATAACAGTTCAGCTTTCCTCAAGGGAAATCAGGTGTGAAGGTGACATTATTATTTGTCTTCTCTCTCTATAGACTGATTCAGAAATTTGCAAAATATTGGGTAAATGGAACCATCATTTTCAGAGAAATATACCAAGATACAAAGCAAGACTGCCTTCCTCACTAGGTCTGGTGAGGGGTTTCCTAGCTCCTCTATAGTGATGCTAACTAAATGGAATGCAATTGATGTTGGATTTGCTTTTTGGGTGAAGTTAAGTGAATCTCGTAGGGCAACAGCATCACAATGGTTTCAAGAAGAGAATGAATAAAAGAGACTGGTTCAGAATGAGAAAATAAAGATTATTTCATCTTTGAGGGAACAGATTTATCTTGAGAAGTCAGATGTTTCTGAAGAGCAATTTTCCTGCCAATAACGATAAAATAGCACGTGAGTGAATGCCTCATTAACATTTTCTGCTAACCTTCTTCTGGCAGATAAAAAAGGACACTGCATGCATGCAAATATTTTCTTGTTAGACCAAGCTGTGGGTAACCACCAATTGAAAGAAGCAGGACTTACAAGCAGGGCTTATATATTAGGTGTAAGTTCCTAACTAATTTTTTTTTAATATCCTAACAAACTTTGTTGTGGAGTTCATAAAGCATTTTCCTACTTGTGTTGGTTGAGTCATCTTGATACGGCATATATTTCTAGTTTTGTGTGTAAAGAAAGTAAAACTACACAAAGTTATCACTTAAATAGAGTGAAACAAACTGAACCACATCATCTGACTTTAAGGAGAGATTAGAATATAAAATGCTTCTCAGGATATGCTTCAAACTCCTGAATATCATATGGGATGGGTTGCAGACACATGTATATGTGGATACTCATTACCAATCTTCTAATTTTTGCAAAGAGGGTCTACATCCCTTCTGGTACATGTCAACAGAATCTGGGAGCTGTCCATGGTCCCATGGAATGAGTGGAGATGGTGACATACTCCAGAACTCACAGATGTCCAAAAGTGATGGATATTAGGCTGCTTTAATAAGTTCAAAGAAGTAGAAAATATTTTGTCTATTTTTTCAAAGTAAGGCATCTTCATATCAATATATTGAGCAGACAAACATTAAATATAAAAGTGAGAAAGAATACCTACCTTGTCCCTTTCTCTTTGTAGACCCTATTACAGGGTGACAGAAAGAGAAAGATGTACTACTGGAGTTTTGGCAACATTTCAATATCTCACCTCAAATCAACCAATTGTGTTTTCTTCAAAGCATCTTTCTCTTAAGAGAAACAATCTCTTGTGGCAACGAAAGTCATCTATTCATTGTGCAGTGTCACCTTCTTACAGTGGATAAAAAAACTTTTTTACCTATTTCATTTAATTCCTTTTAAATTTCAAGGATTAACTATGAGGTTTGACATGCTGCAGGTCTTAAAATAAGTCTGTATGACATTTGTAATTCTATTTATCTTAAGTGATTGTTCATTGAAATTAATGTTGAACATCTAGGAGGAGATAAATTCTGTAGCTCTGATTTAAACTATAAAAGATGCACATGATCAAGAAACACTAAATTTAATGGAAGAGATACATGGAAACTACTAGTTGGAACACTATGTCACAAATATTACAGAATATAGCTTCAATCTCCCAATGTAAAAGGGAGCAAAATGAGGTAACAGTAGTAAGGAGGTGAAGATAGCTTGGATGTTGGGGCTGAAAACTGAACTTTTAAGTTGTGGGACTATGGAAAACCTGATCACCTTCCTGTGTTACCATTTCTCATCAATGATTTGAAAGGATAATTGTACCTACTATAAGAAATTATTATAAATATAATGGTTAACCCATTGAAAACAAATTTAATGGATTCTAGAACACAGTGAAGATCAAGTTAAGTTTCAGATATAATGAGTAGTAAGTCTCATTACCTATGGTGATGAGCAAATATATGGTGCTTTTTAAAAATAAAATAAAATAAAAATAGGCAGACTAATGGATAAAATAATGACAAGTTTGATTAAACTCAAGAGTTAGGAAAAAGTAGGTTTCAGAATTTGCAACTTTAATACATCGAATATTGATTAAAAAACAAAAAGTAGATATAAATTGCATTTTCTTTGGATGGAACACCCAGAAATATCTTACATTGAAGACAGTAGGAAACAATCAAATCTAATTTGATTTGAAACCATTAAATCTAATTTTAGGACATACTATGAACTATACAACTGTCCTACTCTGACTTTGCCGAAAAACACCATAAAAGACTTTTTCCAAAAATTTTCAGTGGTGCCTTTGTTGATAAACCCAGAGTGTTTAGTCTCCCATCTTTCTCAAACTCAAAACCCCCAACTATATTCTTCCTCCCTGAACATTGGTCCATCCTTCTAAGTAGTCAGGTCCTACTCATTATTCAAAAATAAATCTCACATTTAAACTCATTAAAACTCAGCCTTCTTCTCTTCTGACATTTATTATTCTTGGGCATTTCTTAGTCCTTTAATCTTTACCTCAATGTCCACAGAGGCAGCAAATAACTATGAAATGCACAGCTTTTACATCCCATGATTTTAGCTTCCCAAATTCCCAGCAGACACCTCAAACTTCCTTTGCAAACATCCTCTCAATGCATTTCCCCTCCATCACCATGACAGTTTTATCTCTAGAAGTCACTAAGGTTTAAATCTTCTTTCTGCTTTGTTTTCAATATAAGATTTACTTCACATACAATTAACTGTGATGCCTACTAAGACCGCAATTTATTCCTCCACAAGCCTTTCTATTTCATTTGATACAACTCTATTCAACCCCCCCTCCAGAAATAATCTCATCCTCTTTTTTTCCTACCAATTCCTTTAATCACTACTGCTATTATCAATATCAACTCACTAAAGAATACTCAAGGCTCCATATTGCTAATTGAATACAAACACTCTGACAAAGCATGCAACTCCCCCAACTTTGACATCTCTGACATCCCATCTGCCAGTGCAAATATCCTTTCTTTCTTTGCAACATACATGGTCTACAGCAGATTTTAATACCTACACCTAATGTTCTACCTTAATATGCTTTCATGCTTCAGATCATCACAAATCTCCTTGTTTTTCAGTGCTATTTTGGTACATTTACATACTATAACATGACTGTTCTTGAAGCAATATTTATACCATTAATAAGAATTTTTTCTTGTCCAAAATTTTCCAGACACATTTTTCTTTTGTTGTTCTTATATCTCAAAATAAGATAAAAAGAAAAGGAGAAAAAGAAGTGGAGTAGAAGAAGGAATGCAGTGAGAAACTGCTAAAGAAAATATAGGACTGAAGGGGAAGGAGGAGGGTGAGCAATAATTTTAAGGATGTTATTGATGGTGGCTCTGAACAGACTCTGGAAGGTATTTATCACTTGCAATACCACTTGATACTTACATATCACTCTCATGAAATCTTACTTAAATCCATATTTTAATAGAAAAATATATAGAGATCAGAGATATGAAATGTTTTGCCCAAAGTCTAGTTAGCTAGTTACATCTCAAGCAGGACTTAAAATCCATGACTTGTGTTTGTCCACCACAGCAGAGCAGATTGTGGCAAGAAGGTCCGAGACTGGAGGAAGCACAGGTCACATGGAGGTCCCAGGAGAAGATACATATTTCTTTTTTGCATAAAGACACCATAATGTGTAGTGTCAGAAACATCTGGCTGCAGCCATGCCATGGCCAGGTGCTCCCTCTCCAGCTTGGTTGGGGAAGTTGACAAGAGCAGCTCAGCCCAGAGGCAGCAACATTTTGGAAGGATGAGGAAAAAGCATTTGAGGTTGCAGGAAGGCAAGTGCTCAGACACACTAGGGGCAGGAGGACCAGGGACTGTGCCACAAACTGTCATTAACAAGCTGTGATATGGGAAAAAATTATCATTAAAGTTATGAATAATATGATTGAAAATTCTCTAACCAGCAGTTTGGTCTACACTTTGCAGATACTCTGCATAATTTGCACACCTTCTCCTTTATGAACATTTTAGTTTTATTTAAGCTAATGCCCAAATTCCAATCTCTGTCTCTTATACAGATAGACTATTGTAATAAACTATGTTTGAGGCATCTTTGCAACATTAACTGTTTTCTTTACAAGGCAATACTCGTTGAGCATTTAGTTACTCACGAGTTTGCTTCAGACTACACCAGTCATTTAATAAAAAACGATGACATGCTAAAACACCAGTTTCTTTTTCTGTAGTTGTTTCCTGCAGACAATAAGTTCTAACATTCATGCTTTGAGCTGATGGATACTCTTTCAGGGCTCACTGCCACACTTGTGGGAATGTGACAATTTATGTAATGTTTGAATAGTTTTTAAGTATATGTCTGATAATAACTTCCTGTACTTCTTTGAAGTATAGGACTTCTGCACAGAAGTTGTGCTGTAATGCTTACTAGGGCAATGAAGCTGCCGGGACTCTACCACCCAGGAGAGAGGAGTTCCAAGGGGCAAAGCTCCTCTCTCTCTCCAGATCCAAGTCCAAGGGCATTAGTCTCTATGGCATTTTGTTTTTTGGTTTTGACTTTAGGAAGTTGAAGGAAGAAATTGCACAGGAGCTGTAATACTTTTTTTTGATACCAGTTATGGTTCCAAATATGCAACTCTTGCCACTTAGACAAAGTAGGGCAGTTTAAAATGTACACACCAGTCACCATAATTCTGATCTTAAACCACAAAGACTTTAAAATAGTTTTCCCTTAAATTGGTCTCACACATGCACGCACAAATTACTAAACACAAAAATCTTGCATTGGCTTTGCAAGAGTTACTTAATTCTACCAAGAAAAGAGGGAGTGGGGAAACAGCATTGTAGAGTAAATGATGAAAAAAAACATAAACATAAATGCAGGAAACAAAAAAAAAAAGAAAGAACCACAAAGAAGACTTCACTTTAATTACTAAAAATAACTTTTTTTACTATTATTACTGAGTATGTTATTTAATAAAAATCATAAAATATTAACACTTTTTTGCTGTTAATCAAGCTTGTCTTCTTGAATTTATTTTGTTTATCCCTTTGTTCAACAAATAGAGGAACCCTTAAATCTTGAAAGAATAGCTAATTATTGACATGCTCTGGTATTTTAGAAATAAACACATCTGTGAATTAATATAAGAACTATTTTGTTAACTTTTCCAGAACCAACTTTCAAATACTGAATTTTATATGTGGAGAAAAAATCTTGTAAGACTGGAAAACAAACAAGATGGGCCAGGTCATCCATGCTGTTCTTGCTCATCCCATTAATTTTTTTTTTCCCACTGCATTTGGAAATGTGCTGGACAGAGATAGCTTTGTTCAATCTTAGACACAATTTCGATGAGTTGTTTCTGGTGCTACTGCTGTACACTGACCCAAGAAGAACAAGGCATGGCCTAGACAAGGTGGCAGCTCACTACTGGGAGAGGCCCCAGCATGGTCCTTTGCTCCAAGTCTCCTAAGGGTACCAGGAACACCACCCAAAATTCAGTGCAACATGGGGTGCAGAGGCAACCACATTCCTGACACAGGATGTGATGTTCAGGAACCCAGGAGGGGCTCCCAGGGATTGATGCTCTGCGCTCCTAGCCTGTGCTCACTATGTTTCATGACAGAAGCAAAGTAGCCCCAGGGTCCTTGCTCTTCTCCCCTCCTTGGGATACTACTACAGTGTCATCATCTCTTCAGCCAATTTCCTTCTTAAAATAGTGGATTCAGCAGGATGGGTCTCTGAGGTTGGAACTACCTAGAAAATCAAACCAGGCATGGTGGCACGTGCCTGTAATCCCAGCTACCTGGGAGGCTGAGGCTAGGAATCACTTGAGTCTGTGGGTTCAAGACAACCCCAGGCAACATAGTGTGACCTAGTCTCTGGGGAAAAAAAAAGAAAGAAAAGAAAAAGAAAATTACTCTTCTGGCCTTACTGAGGAAGAGACGCAGCTAGAGTTCCAGTCCATATTTGACTTCTCAACTTTATTTGAAGAATAGGCATGGCATTTCTGACTCGGTATTGTTAGAAAGATGAGTACTCTTGCCACTGAAAAACTGTGGGCAGCAGATCGGAAGAGTTGGGACAAATCTCCTCTAAAAGCAACCATGAATGTTTAAATTTGCCCAAAGTAAGAATGAGAATATCAGGAATTTCCTATGGAGAACTCATACTGAGGCTGGTGGCTGCTGAAGACAAGGAGTAGGAGGAAGCAAAGGGAACGTGGCTGGGAGAGCAGATACCCCAACCAACGGAACAGGGAGGGGAGGGTGGCCAGACAAGATACAGTGAGTGCTTGGGGGGCTGTGACTTTTCCTGAAGAGACTCATCTTACAAGTGGGTGCAGTTCCAATCAAGTCACTGGTGGGTAAAGGGCCAACCCAAGACACAGGGATTAAACTCCCATTACCCCAGAAGAGACCAAGGATACCAGGCCCAGCTTGCCGGACCCCTAGTAGAGGAGGACAGGTGAGGTAACTCACTGATCATGTAAAAGTATCAAGCAACAGAGCCTGTAGTTCAGGCCCCTGGGAGGCAGCAGGGTACAAGGGAGGGGATGGTGCTTGTAACTGGAGTCAGGCAGTGTGGCAAACACCCTGCAGCTCCCACATGCCAACACAGGTAAATTGCCAGGCAAAAGCCTGTAGATCAGAGCTAGCTTCCCTCACTGGAAACTTGGACTCAGATCAGGACTCCTGAGAAGAGTGGCTGAGAAGGGAAGTGGGAGGAGGCATAACTAAAGTACAGAAATAAAAAGAGCTTGCTATGGAGAGAACGGCGAGGAGGCAGACATGACCATCTCTACACTTTAAACTGAGACTAAGAAATTAAGTTCCAGGCTCCACTCCTACCCGCACCTCATGCCAAGACAAACTGAAAAGAGAAGCAAAACTGAACCAAAGTGCCCCAGCCACAATAAAGCAAATAAGGCAACACTCAGGCCTAGGAAGCAAGGGCCACCTGAACACAAAAGCAAAGTGAGAAGAGCTGGAAGACCAAAGTGAGAGGAAACGTTAGTTTTCTCACCTAAGGATTGGTCCCTTCAGATAGAGGAAGATTCACAACCTTGCCTGAACTTCTTACTGTTTTTTGCATAAGGCCAAAAATGAGGGTGTAAAATCTTACCTAAAAGACACCTCCAAACCTTTGACTGTTCTCTGGAAAAACACATAAATTCTTCTTTAAAATGTTGTAACTACTGCACTGCTCAGAGTAAAACTGGTTTGATCCAATTCCTAGGAAGTGAATAATGCTATTCCCTGAGTTTGTGATTCCATTTGGAATTGTGTTCAACGGGAAAAAGGCGAACTTCAGTAGGAAAGTGTCTTCAATATGCTTGAATAAAAATGCTTGAAAAAAGAAAGTGTCTTCAATATGCTTGAATAAAAATCTTGGGTGAAGGCCACAAATAAAAAGGTTTTGGGTGCTGTTTAAAATGATGGTGGAGCCCTTTGTAACCTGTCTTTTTATCACCTCTCAGTCAACTGAGGGTCTGTCTCCCCCAGCACACATTCACAAGACCCTTGGGTGATCTTAATGTTTACAGAAAAAAAAGGTCATTCATGTTTTCTCAACACTGCAAAATTGTACCAACGATATTTATTTTAAACACACATATTTTTTCCTTAGTGGAAAAGCCCGTTATTATTACAGCTGAAAGCAATAACTCTCAAACTGGGAAGCATTTCCAAATCAAAAACTTGTGATTATCAGGACGCCTGAATGCCTGACTGTGTCATTTTATTTATTTGTTTATTTAACAGGCATCCCATAAAGGGTCAAATATATATGAGAATGTATTTATTTAATCTTCAACTGCCTTTGTCTGTAAGTACCAGAATATCCAAATATTATAAAAGATTAGAATAGATTATTTATTTTAGTAGCTTGGGGATTTCTCACTTCAGTTTATCTGAACCTTAACTAATAGCCAAACAAAATCTGGGGGAAAAGAAACTTTGGAATTTGTTGTTTTTTTCTTCTCAACTTTTTATTTTGAAAAATGTCAAGCCAGTGGAGATTTCAGAATAGTACAAAATGAAAGGTTATCTAACAAAGTTTACCAATTGCCAGGATTTACTATGGTTTCTTGTTCTTATTACATGTATATTTACATATATGTATCCACATACAAACATATGTATACAATATATGTAAGCATACATGCACATACAAATTATGTTTAATTATTTGTGAGTCAGTTGCAGAGTTTGCGAATCTATACCACATTAACAAACTCAGACCATATATATATAAGACAAAGCAGGGGTAGGGGAGAGAGAGGGATCAAAACAAAGGAGGCAAAGTGCAAGAAACTGTAGTGATGGATCCCATGTGCTGTGGTAGGGAGAGAACATGTGAGGGCAGAAACAACAATTTCCAAAAACATCAATAATTATATAAGAGAAATATACAAATCACATTTAAAAATAACAAGAGAATACACTCTCTATGAAAGATACTATACCACTTCACCTCAATATATTCTTTATACACAAAAAAGTAAACAATGATTGACACTACTGTTAATATATAATCAAAGAAACCAAACATTGATTCTTTGCAAAGATCAATAAAATTGATGTCTCTAGTCTGGTTAAATCATAAAAAAGAGAGAAAACACAACTTACTAATATTATAAATCAAACAGAGGACATAACTATAAAGCTCATGGAAATTAGGATATAATAAAGGGAAACTATTAACTATTCCATAACCCTAATTTTATAATGGAGATGAAATTGACACAATGCCTTGAAAGAAAATATCATACATCCAATTCATAGAGTATGCAAAACCAAGAGTGAATTCTAAGGTTAATTGTGGATTTGGGGTGATTATGATGTGCCACTGTAGTAGATCCCTGGTTAAAAAAAAAAAAACATAGCATTCTGGTGAATGACAATGACCGTGAGGGTAGTTATGCATGCAGAGGGTATGAAGATATACAGGAACTCTTTGTTCCTTCCTCTTAATTTTGTTATCAACCTAAATGTTGTAAAGAAAAAACCTTTTAAAAAATACAAAGAACACCCAAATTAAGCAATACAAGCCAGCATCCAATAAGCAGAAAATATTTATCAAATATTTTACTTAAGTATTGTAAACAAATTATAAGCCATTTTCAGAATATGAGGCTATAATTTAGTAAAATAGAAGCAAATATGTAAACAGTACAGCTTTGCATGAAATTAATGAAGTAAGCCACATATAGATCAGAAGGATGCTAGAAGTTGCCAAGCTGAGTTCAAAGGGGGCAGGACTGCATATGGCTGTCATGATGGTCAAGGGGAAACGGAAGGAAGCCAGCAGGCAGAGGAGCGGTTCCATGTCAAACAATCCTGAGAGAACTTGATGAGAATAGACTTTATTTGGCAAGTCAGGTATAAGCAGGCTTTTTAGCTTGTCACATGCAAACAGATACTTGGGGTCAGTTCACAAAGCAAAGTGAAGAACCCATTAGAGTTCCCACATGCAGCATTTGCTTGGCTAAGAATCACACTCTGTGCAGTACCTCCTTAGCTGAGAGAACATTTGCCTCAAGAGAAATATCTTAGGGAGCAATTATAAACAATAGAGCATTTGCTTCCTGAAAGCTGTACAATTCCGTTTAATCCTCTGCAGACTGTGCTTACGAAATATGCTGTTTATGAGATGTGTGTGTCCTTGCGAGCACTAGAAATGCTGGCAATTTTGTAAAAACACATCACAGTTTTCTCACTTGAGCAAATCAGGCCAGAATTTGTTTAGCTCTTTTTACACCTCTAGGAGGTGCCAGGTGCAGACGCTGAAGCATTACATAACAGTGGGATATTCACAATGAGTTGGTTCTTTAGTTAAAAATCTTAAGTGTTTCCGGTTGTAGAACAAACTTCAGACTATTGCTCAGTGTTCTATATCTGCTTTAATATTCATGCATTAGATTCCAGAGTATGATGAAATACAAATGAGGTCATTGAGTAATGATGAGGCACTGGGTTTCTACTGTATGTCAGCAATATATTCTAGGGGCCAAATCCAGCTTGCTCTCTACCTTTTTGCAAATAAAGTTTTATTGGAACACAACCATATACATTTATTGACATATTTTTCTAGATGTTTTCTTGCTGCATGGAAGACTTGACCAAATCCATAACCTAAAACACAGTCTGGCTGGCCCTTTACAGAAAATACTGCTGACTCCTACTCTTGGTTTTTCAGAGAGTTTTTGTCAAAGTCTTACTTTCTCTTCCTTAAATATAGTCATGCATGGATTAAGGATAAGCATATATCCTGAGAAATGCATCATTCAGTGAGTCTGTTGCTAAGCATATATCATAGTATCTATGTTCCATGTTATTCTCCAAACTGCACTTATCCATCCTGCTGCCACAGCAATTCAAGGAGCACCTTGGAAGAGGAGCTGGGTTAACATGACCTCTTAATGCTCTTATAGTGTCCTGACAATGTTTGCTACCAGGTCTGTAGGCTATATGGACTTTGGGTTCACCACTGTATATGTGATCTGCTGTTGACCAAAACATAGCACCACAGTTCTGCAGTGCATGGCTATACATGTGCTAGCTTCCTATGGCCACCGTGATACATTAGTACAAATGGAAGTGACTTAAAACAATACAAAAATTGATTATCATAGATATCAGCAAGTCTGTGTTATCTCTGGAGACACCAGGACAAAATCCATTTCCTCACCTCTTCCAGTTTCAGACACCACCAGCACTCTCTGGCTTTTGGCCCTTTCCTGCCATTCAACTTAACATATTTAAATCCAATTAAAGCCAGCATATCTCTCTCTCTCTCTCTTTCTCTCCCCTCCCTCCTTCTTTCCCTCCTTTTCTCTCTCTCCCTCTCCCCCCCCCCTCTCTCTCTAGTCAGGATGTCTTTTTTTCCTCTGTGCTTTTGTCATTACATTTTCTTCTCTGACTGACTGATCCTGAAGCTTCTTTCTTAGAAAGATAATTTTTAATGACACTGGAATCAGCCAGATGTTTCAGAAAAATCTATCCATATCAAAATCATTAACTTATTCATACCTGCATCCCTTTTGCCATTCAACTTAACATTTTCATACATTTCAAGAATTAAGATAGGCCATCACTGGACACTGTGAGAGTTATTTAACCTATCATGGTTAAATAACTGGCTAAATGTTATATTTAACACACTTAGTCATTCATCAAACTTTATCCACATTTTTTCATCTTTTTTTCTTCCAACTGTTTTCTAAATCTTAACCTGTATTGTGTATCAGAAAACTAAAAGTGTTGTGTTCTTACATCTTAACCTGCCATTCTTTTCTTCAAAACCACAATATTTACAAGTTATTTACCTTGTGCAAGACACCATTTAAGGTGCCTTCTGTAAAGAGAAGGGGAAAGTAAACCTAAATCTGCCTTCATGGTGCTTACTTCCTGCTGTGACAAGATAGGCAATACACAAAATACTAGGACTTCATAGACTAGTGATTCTTTGAAAAAATTTAAAGCATGGAAAAGTATTTGCATGGGTCCACTTTAAACTAACATAGCCAAGAAAGGTTTCATTGTGACCAAAGGCTTGAATATGTAGGAAGTGAGTCACTGGGGAAAAGAGGATTTCAGACAGAGAGATCAGCCCGTGCAAAAGTTTTAAGGTAACAACATTTCTGGTATATTCTAGGACAGAGCAGGAAGTGGGTATGAACAGAGCAGAGTAAGTCAGAGGAAACTGGTAAAAATTGAGGATAGATAGTCAGTGAGGGAGTGTGCAGCTGGATAGCGTGTACAATCTTGTGGGTATTACAAAGGCCCCAGTTCTCTTCTGAGTGAATTAGGGACCCTGCTGTGGTTTGCAACAGAAAACTCACTGCTTTCAAACAAAGCATCCTGAGAAGAAGCTAAAGAGGGTGAAGGAAAGCACTGAGCTGTCCCTTGGAATATTACCGCATTAATAATAATAATAATAATGGTGGCCCAGAAGAAGGGGTTAGCAATGGGGGTGACAAAAAGTGGCTTGACCTACATTTATTTTGAAGGTAGAAGCAACAGGGTTTACATTATTAATATGTCTGTGAGACCACGATGCAATATCTTAACATCCCATTAGACTGTAAATTTCCCATTGGCAGAGTCTAGATCTACTGTCTCCAGGTACTTCTTCAATTTTGTCCCAGTATCTGACAGAGAGTGGGTGCTCTGCTGAGAACACATTCTTGATTATTTAGTCAGAAGGAGCCTTTGGTGCTCAGAGATCAATATCATGTGCCTGTAATTTCAGAACACTTGCAATCTGAACCAATGACCACGTACTGACAAAGCATTTCCTGCAGCAAGTACAAATTTTAACCCCTTGCCAAAAATCCTACAGCACACGATTTCACAGCCATAAATTGAGCTATCTTCAAATACTGTAAGAATGTGTTATCAACCAGTGAACATTATTTTAATTCTATAAACTCAACTTAAAATACTCTTAGGTTTGCAAACAAAATCCTGGAGAAAAAGGTGTAACTTGGGGAACACAGGAGAATAGAAGTGAGAGCAAAAGCATACTAAATGATCAGCTCATGTTCGTATAAGTGAAAGGAAAATCCGCTTTCTTTTCGAGGATGTCTCAGATATTTATCAATGCTCAAGGGAAGATGTGGCTGACTGTTCTTTCCCTAAAGCAAAACTCAACTGGCAGAGATAGTTTGTCAGTACTGAAATCTCAAGCAACGTACTATTTGGCATCAAATAGTATATGTTGGCATTCAAGTTCAATTCCTTGCAAGTCAGAGGTTGTACTGTCTGGTTATAGTAATGAAGCTTAATCAAAGCATCAACTATTCAGGAAAAGAAATGCTGGAGCTGCTGATGAGTTGCACACAACAGGTAAGGGTAACTCCATGCACCTGCCAAGATACATGTTGAATACATGTTGAATACAACAGTGGAAATCGGCAAGCTGATTTCTAGTTGAAGCAATTTTTTTCCAGGCTTGTGCCATGATTGCATTAGCTGAGAGATAAGAGTCGGGGGTGGGCTGGCTCTTCTCTATCCCCAGGGACAATACTGCTCAGGCAGCCACCAGAGAGCAGATAAAGGTGAAAAATGGATATTATCACCACTACTTGTCTTAAGAGGTGAGATTTTTGTTCTTTTGAATAACAATCCAGTCAGTCAGACACCATCCATGATTGGCAGTCTCCAGGCATGAAGAGATGCAGACCTGAGAGGGAACTCTAAGTAGAAGAGAATTCAGGGCCCTGTAGGAAACTCAAAGTTTGGTGTCAAAACACAAGTAAAAATTCCTGTCAAATAAGGCCGCAAGAAGGGAAGAGAGGTGATGTTGCTTAGTTGTGGGACAGAAAATAAAGGGAAGAGGAAAGATTTGGTAATGAGGAAGGTCCTTCTCTCAGACACAGAGAAGGAATTGCCAACACCATTCCTGGTGATGCGTACCTTCCCACAGCAACCAACACAGGCTCGCCTTTGAAGACTGGTTTCACACAGGTGCTTCAGGAAATGGTGGGGGATTCCTGGCTCACTAGCTGGCCAAATGCAGTCCAGCTTGGATGGGAACCCACCCCTGTGGTGTGCTCTCAAGCCGCTGGTTCTCTACAGAGCTTCCAACCTAAGTGCTCAGTAAACATTTCACGAGGGTGGTTGAAAGGTAAATATTTTAATACTGTACTTCAAGAGCCAGCTAGTCCCTTGGTTCTTCTTTGGACATTCTGCATTGGCAGGAAAGTGATAGAAGGCTTTGAAGAGGGTAACACAGTGAGGAAACATTGCACCAGAAGTCACTCTCCAGAGGTAGGAATGCCCAGTAAAAATATTTGTGCTAAAGGAAGTTTGGAGACCACAGACTTTATGGTGAAAACTGATGTTTTCTACCCTCTCCCCCTCATAGCACTTTAGTGACTCATAGAAAGATGTAGCAAATAAGCGAGAAGACTTTTTCTATATATTGCGTTCTATTTACTTTTTGACCCTTACAATGTTACTGTCCTGGGGAGGGGGCTGTGGAGGGCATTCCTAACAGGTCCAGCTATAGCTTCTAGTGTGAAGGTTCTAGAAAGTCAAAGGCAACCTTTCCTTTTGTGCCTGCTTATTCAGTATGTCACATTTGGTGGAACTCCATTGTCACAGGCAGTCAGAACTCCACACCTCCCAAATAATCTGGGAACTCCAAAGGGTCTTCCTTTTTCTCATTAAGCTCCCAGCTTCAGCCTGGGAAATGCAAAGATCTGACCATGACTCCTTCATCCCAGATGCCCATAATAGCAATAAAGCCAAATGAAGTTATTTCTGCACACAAAAGGTATCACCTACTCTGCATGTCAATAAGCAAAAATGACATTATCCTAAACACATTCAGCTCAAAAACATTAGATCATTATTCTAGAATAGACTCTCAAAGAATGTAGTTTCTTTATTGAAAATGAGAAGCATTTATAAAATGTGCATGGAGAGAATTAATTATTCAGAGGTCTATAAAAACTATCACAATATGTTTTTTTTTTAATGCAGTAAAATATTAATTACTAGATGAACACCCTACCCCAAAGCTAATTATATACTTTACAGGGGAATTCACTATAAAATTATGCAAAAAACTAGAAATGTTTGCACAATTTGCATACATTGATCTTTTCTGGATCTGAGAATATGAAAAATATTTGAATGGGCTTATAAGAGGAGTTTACTTTCAGAAATGAACTCTTGCGGATGTGTGATCTGTAATTTGTAATTCAACAAGCCTACCAAAGATGCAAACTATTGTCTATCTTTGAAAGAAGAAACTGCTCATCCACCTAAGCTGGTAATTGAGGAGAAATATAAGACTGTGGAACCTAAATGTGTAAGCCTAGGGTTTTGTCTAAGGGGCAGGGGGAGTTACTACTAGGAATCAAAGTCATGAGAATGAGGTTGTGAACAGTTACAGTGAATGGCGGTTTAAGTTATCAGGGCATGATGCTTAGAGTTCACTCGAAACTTCTGAGTATATTTACAGAGTAAATTTAATCTACTCAATAATGATTAAGTATTTAAAATGTATTAATACCATACCACTACACGTATGTCATGTTTATAGGGAATTGAAATGCTAAGAATCCTGGTTATGAAGCATCTTTTGCTTCTTAGCAGAGGAAATGTTTCTAATTTGTGGTGCTTGAAAATTTGGTAATCTGACTTATGAAAACAAATTTTATTACCTGGTTCAGATGCAAAATTCATCCTGATCTACAAATGCCTGGCAACAAAGTCATGTTATATATTGTTTTCCTACTTTGAATATCTAGAATGATAATTTTATCATTATTTGGACAACTAAAATATCATTGGCCTGTGATATTTTTTCCATTGGGGTCCCAAATTATTAGTGCCTTTTAATATTTTTCTAAATCACATCAAATTTGACTGCAAACTATGATAAAAAGTGTCAAATCGCTCACAGATGAGAGAGACACTATTCTGGAATTGCAGAAACAACGCTATGCGAGACAGCTTGGTTCGCAACTTCAAGTATGTGTGGGTTATGCTCACACTCAATTATTGAATCTATTTAACACCTTTATAGGCCAAGCACTGTTGAAGGCAAGCAGAAATATACCAGTAGACACAGACAAATCCCTGCCTTGTAAACCTGTGTCCCTGTGTCCCACTGATTACACATGAATGTTACAGCCTTGAGCACTGAACTCTAAGAGTAAGATAGTCAATATGGATTTGAAATTCTACGGATTTGGTGTCATGTTAAGGGAGGAAGAAGCTGTATATTAATGTGAATATGAAAATTCAATGCAATGCTTCTTTGGATTACAGGTAATGGTGAGAATGCAAACGTAGAGCATAAACCAGCCCTGAAGTCTTAAATTTCAACCCATTTAAACCAGATAAAACTTGTCCAAGTTTGTTATGTTTTACACCAGCTACCCTACCAAGCTGAATAAAGTATGTATAGGAATATGCTTCAGACCTAAAACAATTACTGGGACTAAGAGAGAAAGAATAAAGAAGGCTGTAGTTGAGAAACTAGGTGAGACAAAGAAGACTGAGCCCAGCCCAGTCCTTCAAATGCACATACACCACATTTCAGACATGTGATTTCATTCAAGAAGTATGTTAAGTAGTTTAATATGTTGTACTGTCAAATGACAAAAAGTGCTCTCGATTGCAAAAATAAATAAAAACATGTTGACTTGTCTCTGGCAGAATACAACTCTGAGGAAGGGATGAAAGAGGAGCAAGGCTGTGTGTCAGGGCCTGCACACCAATGATGGGAGAAGACCTGTCACAGGTGTCAGTTTCATTCTCAGATTTGACATCTCCATATGAAGTTTGGTGTCTCAGCCCTTTCTGTCATCATTGCTCACAATCCCTGTCTTGCAAGTTAAGGTTTTACTGAATAATCTTACAGGAAAACTTTTTTTCCCCTCCAATAATTGCCTTACAGTCAAAGGTTAGAATAAATAGGTTTCAAATAAAGCAACATAATTATCTTTGAAAATAAAAATAAGAGTTCAGCCATTGGATTCCAGAATCCACAGTCTTTGAACATGAATGTTTCAGAGGTTCTTGGGCCCATTTTTTTTTAATAATAGAGCTGACATCCCAAGAAATGAATATTTCCCCCAGTCATGCGAACAAGCAGCACAAGCAAGACTGAGATGACTGATCTGAAGAAAGACAAACCTTTTCATCCTCTGCTTCTAGTCCCTCTCAGTATTGCCCTTATATTTTGTTATTCTACCCTAAACCATCAGGAGCAATAAAAGCAGCAGAAACAGAGGGAGAGAGAACAGGGGAACTTTCGGAGCAATGCCAGCTGACAACGTGGGCTGAAGCTCAGAATCCAGGTCCTGCATGTGACCCATGGTTATCTGCTTTGTGCAATACAACTTGGTCATATCTCTGTGTTCTGGGGAAAATTATAATATTATTTGCTATGAGGTCTTCAATTCATGAATGATTTGAACTTTTTGAGTTGACAATAAGGTCATTTTTCATGTAGGCTATGGAATTGGACATTATAATATTTTAAAAAATTTTATTTTAATTTTGGGGGTTACATTTTTGCTCAGCCATATGTGCTTATATTCCCCTCACTGTCTATCAAGCCACTATGCTCAACTCCCTTTATCTCCCTCTCCATTTAAATTACATTATTAAAAATAAAATTCTGACACTCCACTTGAAAAACAAGTGGGTCACCCGTCAAAATCATCACCAATTTATTATTGCTCAGTCTCTGGTCTCACTACCAAAATGTTTCTGAAATACAAGCATAATCTGTTGAAAAGGATGACTAACTGCTATCAAAAGTTTGGATTTAGAAAAACTCTGTCTAAAATTAAGAATTTAACATATGCAGCTGCAGAAGATGAATCTACATATTGGTCCATGAACCAACACTTTTCATTTAGATCAAGTAATGCTTTGCTGAATTAATTTTGCTTTTTCAGTTCCAAGCTGTTACATGTGTACACAAAAATGAAGTACTAACTGTCAATATGTTGATTCCAATAGCAGAAGTAAAACTTCACACAAAGTTAAATCATATAAATTTTGTCAAAATCATTAGCTGTTTCAAATACAAAATAAAATGTATTCAATAATAATTTGATTTCTTTCATCCAATTCCTAAAATCGAAGTAAAATTTTGGAAATTTATT
Source organism: Uropsilus gracilis (assembly GCA_004024945.1). Taxonomy (NCBI): domain Eukaryota; kingdom Metazoa; phylum Chordata; class Mammalia; order Eulipotyphla; family Talpidae; genus Uropsilus; species Uropsilus gracilis. The sequence continues at coordinate 114,449 of PVHY01002059.1, read as the reverse complement.
CCATCGAGGGTGACACATCTGACATGCCTGTTAACAACTATTGTAAATTCAGTTAGAATTTTCACCTTTGCAAATAAATATGAAAATAACCATGCCGAAATTGTGACATACTTGAAAACTGAAAACTAAGAATCAACTCTGTCTGGCAGAATTTCTTCAAATTCAATACATATCTAAGCAAATGTAAACAGTTTTTTTCTCATTTATAAATACTTTAATCTACAGAGAACAAGCTATTGGAAATGCCACTAATTTCAACTGTTTAAGCATAAAACACAACCTTGAAGATGAGAATAAGCAATTCTACCTTAAATAGTAAAGTCCTCTTGAAAACAGACACTGTCCAGTAAAATTACCAGTGACTCGGTATTGTACAGTTTATGTAGAAGGGAGAATAAGACAGTTGGATACTCAGAAATCTGGAGTGGAGACAGATGCAGACATATCCATCACTACTTGGCATGCAACTACTGAGACCACACACCCTACCCTTTTTGTTTCTGTGAGAAACCTTCATGCCTTTCAAGGGCACCAGTTTGATTGCATCTCTTATTGATCGCATCTCTTATTGATTGCATATCTATTTATTTATTGCATATATATTTTTAACATGGTTGTACACCCCAGGGTTCTCCCATCACCTTGAGGACCACCATCCCAGTTTCCTTTGTCCATCCATCCCTCCCCCGGCCCCACCTCCATGTCTCAGCCCTGTTGACAGTTATTTTGAAATTTTACGTGTCTTCCTTTTGTTTTGATTTCTGAACAGCTCATAGATTTTGAGAATGGACTTTAGGTGCTACTCTTTGCCTATGGCTACTGTTTTCCATGAAGCTCTAAATGCTTGTATGCAATGGCATAGAGAGTGTCAAACTGGAAGGTTATTTTGACTTATATTTTCTTTCTTGTCTTTGAAAACTATTGACTCAAAGACACAGAGAATAGTAGATCTGTCAGGAGATAGCAACCCCTCTCTGAAAATCTGAAATCAAGGTCTGTGACTCAGTGAAAACGGGATGAACCAAAGAAGAGGTTATGCATAGGATTTAATTTTCTTTAATTGTATCTCCAACCTGATGCCAAGAAAAGTTCACAGATATCATCTGCATACAGTCACAGTCATCTGAAATCTAGATCTACATATACCAGATAGAAACTGATGAAAATATATGACTAACTCATGGCAAAAAATACATTTTGTGAATGGTAATTTAGGCAATATACTTTATCAGATTTATCAAGGGATCATCAAACACTTGTATTTCATTTTTATGCAGCATAACCAGGGAGCAAATACATGACAAGAAATTTCAGAAACTAAACTCAGATCAATACCAGTGGCACTAGTAAAAAATCTCATTGGAACATAAATGTAAGTAGGAATACTCATAGGCAACTATCAACTGGCTACAAATTATTTATGTAACAAAAACATTTGCTTTTTTGGAATGTATTATTTGAAATAACAAGTTACATTATACAAATCATAAATTATAACTGGCATGCAAATCCTTAATTCCAACTCACATTTATTAAATTTTAGATGGGCATGAATCTTGGTGCCCAGGAAAGGGCTGAACACAAAACATAGTTTGTACAATGCCAGCAAGTCCAACTCTTTTCTTAAGCATGATTGGCTCATACCAGGAGCCACTGGCAGACTCCACTTATTACTGTAGTTAAGGGCATGCAATTTGAATTATCTTAGTCTCCAAAATCAGAAAATTGGTTCCATGAAGAAGCCTGCAATTACTTTGAACCATCCAGGGATTAACCATGTACATATTATTGAGTATGTCTGCAGCAAAGAACATGTTTGGCTTCAGTTCATCTATATTTTATCTGAATCCTATCTGAAAAGAGAATTTTGAAATATGTGATTTTGCTGAAATGCATGGCCTCTTGTAGTCCTTGGAGACATGGTGGAACTCATATCTTCATTTTTATTCCAAGTCAAGAAAAATCTTTGCCACTATTAATGTAAAGAAAACATTCCCCATTTGGGACAAGCAAACAAATTTACATCATTCCTTTGTTAATTAAAATAGCAGGACAATTAAAACATCAAAACTGTGTTTAATTTTTTTAAAAACTATTCTTTGAAGCATGAATCTTCCTTTAAACCATAGAACATTCAGTGAAACAAGTATACTTCCTTGTTCCTGCCAAAATCAGCAATATGCACTGTGAAGGTATTATAGGTAGGACATATGAGTGTTACATAAGTTTTACAGTCATAACCTAGCATTAACCAGTACAATCAGAAAAACACCAATTAAGCAGATGCTCCTGGCAAAGTTCCTCACAGTGGGAATTTCCTGCAAAGCAGTAATATAGATTCTAAAGCACGACCACAAACATATTTAAGTCAGTCGGAATCTTGAGGTCAGGTTAAAGAACCTATAATTTTAGCTTGTTTCTCAAAAGACCTTTAGGCAGTTGCACTGTACCAGTTACTGACTCTGACCTGGGAATACCTTACTTATTCTCATCAAGTATCAGACACATTGAAGATCTAGCTTCTAGGACTACAGAATATGACCCCCTTATTCAGAAATTGGAATTTTGCACATGTAATTAGTTTAGTAAAAAGCAGGTTTCAGTGCATGAGCTCTTTATCCAAATATGACTGGTGTCCTTATAGGACCATGGACATAGGGAGAACATCACAGGTGACAATCAGAGAGAGGAGCAGTTAGAGGTACAAGCTAAGAAATGATGAGGGTCAACATTGCCACCAAAAGCAAGGGACAAAGAAGGGGAGGGACAAGACACTTTCTATTCAGAAGAGGAAAAATTTGTAATTTATAGGCTCCAGAATGCAGCATTTTGTATATTTAGCTTTGGCAGTTACAAAAAGTAATATACCTCCTCTTTAGCACACAAAAAGAAAAAGGTTCAGGGAAGGAAAGATAGGAGCAGCCCTTCAACCAGCACACAAAAGCACAAGGGGACAGATTTCCCAATGTTTCTAGTGTTCCCAAGCCCATCAGCAGCCTGGCCTCAGCTTTCAGGAGGTTCTCACTTTACATCCCAGCAGCCTTTCACACATATCATAGTTTCACTCTTAGAAAACGACACACATATTGACTTGTGCAAAAACACTTACAGACACAGTGGAACTAGAGCCCAGGACTGAAGCACCATGTGCTAGAGGTTCTGTCTGCGTCACCCACATTTCCTCAGTCATTGAGGACTCTTGATGTTTGGCTCTCACCAGCACCCCCGCCCGCTTCCCTGAGCCCCAGCAGCATTCATCCAAGCACAGGATGACCCACTGCACACTCACAATTTTGATCCAAACACCACCTGTAAAGGGGAGTCATGCCAGGAACTCCCATGGCACCGGTTCATGGGACCACTTTCACCACAAGAACAGAAGGCTATGTGAAGTCATGGCACACATGTCTCTTCTCACAGTGCTTCACCTGCTTAGTGTGCACTCCTGGGTGCAAACAGCTAATGCAGCCCCCAGGGGGATAGGAAGTGTGAGAAGAGCAAGGGTGCATCTGTGTGGGAGGAGTGGCTGGCTGATACCAGGCCAGGCTCCAGGCCTCTCGGTGGCTTTTTTCTGCTGCCACAATGAGCAGTCTCTGAGAATGATACCAGCAAACCCCGAGTTAAGCTCCAAAGTCTAACAGGAAAAGGCAGTAGTTCTGTTTAGGGTTGTTGAATTCTAGTTAGTTGTGTGGATCTATTTATGATGATATAAGGTTTCCTGTGGAGGTTTCATGATTTTAGCTGCTTATTGTGATCCAGGGTGACCTTAGATTGTGATTCCCTTGTGAAGCTTTCATTTTCATGAGGGCAGGACAGAATTTTATTATGAAAGCAGACAGCATGACATGCTAATGCACCCCACAAACATGAATAATCCAGTGTTCAGGCTGGGAGTTAGTATCTGATTCCACTGGAAGATGCTTCCCAAAACCCACATTTACCAGGATGTTTATTCTGTCTCAGAAAAAGCACGACTGTCACCTTCTCGTTCAGTAATGCTCCAAGTATTGTGGAGCTGCCTACTTCAGGACCATCCTGGGGGTGAATAACCCAAACATGTGTTCCTGAGTTCTACCTCTGACCCAGTGTCCAGAGTCTCTGACAAAGAGGATGAAAGAATCAGAATGGTGAAGGGAAATCTAGCGCACTGTGGCAATCACAGGCAGTCTGAAAAGACTATCAAGGCTACAGGCAAGTCGAGAAGAGGAGGGGTGAGAGGGCTGTACACTGCTGGTGGGAATGTAAACTAGTCCAACCTCTACAGAAAGCTGTGTGGAGGACCCTCAAGTTAATGAAAATGGAACTACCATTTGACCCAGCAATTGCTCTCTTGGGAATCTACCCAAAGAGACTTCAATGTGGGTACAAAAGGGGCACCTGGGCTCGGATGTTTATTGCAGCACAATTTATAATTGCAAGGCCTTGGAAGCAACCTAAATGCCCAACACAGATGACTGAATGAAAAAGATGTGGTATACATACACAATGGAATATTACTCATCAATTAAAAATGACATTCGACGATTTTATGACAATATGGATGTACTTAGAAGAAATCATATTAGCAGAAACAAGTCAAAAAGTAAAAGACAGAAACCAAATGGTTTCACTAATATATGGGATATAGTGAAAAAATAAACAAAAGCCTTGAGGATAAGTCAAAAAAGCTAAGCACCAAACAAGCGCACAATTTTGAGCAGGAGGGAAAGGGAAGGAATGGGGGGGGGGGAAATCCCTGGGATTACAATGATGTGAAATTTATATGTAAATAAATAAATAAGACTATCAAGGGTTCCCAGTTCATTTGGCTTAGAGTAACCTGAGTGTTCTTCAAGCAATTTTTAAATTTTAACCTTTGTCATGAAAACTTGTTCTACATTTTCAGCCTAGATTCTTTCTTAAAGAACTGAAGTCAATGATGCTAATTGTGAGTCATGATATACAAATACACCTGAATTTGGTGGATGAGAGAGAATAAAAATCATATTTTAATCAGAAAGAATGTAAGATTGTCAGCTGTCATCATTATTGCAAATAAAAATGAGGAATATATACATATTTTGATATTATTAAATATATTCAGTGAGTCATCTTTACTTTGCTCATTTCACTATTGATTATGAAGATAAAAGAGATTAGGTCTTGAAAATCACTATTCCAGCTCTATGGCTTGGAATCATTTTAGGTTCTGTGAGCACTTAGATAATTTAATTCGATTTCTGTCCATGTACTCCCAAATGCACATGAACACATTAGGTCTACATGCAACCTAACACTCAATATTGAAGGCATGATTCAGAGTCAGATGATGGCTGAACTGGCACTGGAATTGGCTTTCCATGTTCTGGAAGTTTGCTTTGTAACAATCCTTTAAAAATAAACCATCAAAGTTTTTTTTTTTTTTAAATTACAGATAATCTGGATTTTTGGAGATTTTTCTAAAGGAATTCACTCTTTATAGATCTTTGTTTTTGTTATAGTCCCTGCATCTCTACTTCTGGAAGACATTAAAAAATCAACAAGAAATATTTTGCTTTCTCACTGCAACATCCAAATCTATTACAAGGGTTGTGAATTATCACCAAATTTCTCTCAAACACTGGCATAGTTCTCAAGGGAATACTGCCATTATACTCTAATGTCAAATTTAAAGAATTTGCTAGTTTCAAAAAATAGCATTAACTTTCTTGCAGGGATGCTAGTTAATTTTGGTAAAATCCAGTAGTATTGACTTTAAAGTTGAAATTAGTTTATTTGTTCATACATAAATATACTCTGGGCAAAAGAAAAGGAGAGGATTTCTCAATTTTGCTTTTCAGGAAACTTTTTAAAATATGCAAGTGAGAGAAGCAAATGAGTCATTTTGATGACTTAATTAAGCCATTTTATATGTAGATGGTCTGCCAAATCCTATATGAAAAATGTCCTCACCTCCAATACTCCCCTCCTCTTTCCTTAACTACCACTCACAATTTGTGTCTCCTTACCTCCAAGCTAGAATACTTTTTTTTAACCAGTAGAGATATTTATTTGAAAAACAGAAAATTCCATGGAAAAGTACTTTAGCTTCCCCCTATCCAAACCCTTTAAAAAACAATGATATAAAATAAGAAGAAATAACCATCCCTGGTGAACTCCTCAGGATACCCATTGTTAACAATTTGATGTTATTCCTTCCTTTTTTCCTTCCCTTTAGAAGCATATTTATACATATGCAAATATGTTAGCAAAATAACTTTAATAGTCATCAAACTTATATGTAAATAGCAAAATAAACATCCCACTAGTAATGTAATAAAACAATTAAAGTATCAAATAATTATTGAATAATTAATATTTAATGATTATTAAATAATTAAAATATTTTAATTTATTTTTTTATTTTGTGTGTGTGTATATATATGACATTATTGTATACTCTGGAGTTTTCCCATTTCCTTAACACCTATTAACTATCTTATTCTTTTGTGCCCTCTGCCTCCACCGTTTTCTTCCCCCTCCTCCTCTCTTGCTCTACCGTTCAGTACTGTTGGTTGTTTCTAATTTTTCTTATTCGTCAAACCTAGAATCTTAATATAGGTGGTTAGTAGACTTGTCTGCTCACTCAACTTCCTATTACCCCTAGAGGCTGCATACAATGATCATATTCATCTCATAGCACTTTTTTTATCTTATTATTCTTTGGGTCAAAAATCTACATTTGCTCTCCAATTGCTTTCAAAATTAAATATATGATTCCTTAATCAGCTAATTAAGATCTTTTAAACTGTGTCACCAAAATATAGCACTCTCTCCTCTCCCTATGATAATCTCTATCTTCCAGTCACATTCTAGTCTTGAACCTATATCATGCAATTGGATTTCCTAGATTTTACAACTTATCATCCCTTGTTCCTCATATTCTTCCTCTGTCAATCTTCACCTTACAAGAGAGGAACTATTTCTTAAAACCCAAGGGAAATGTCAAACTGCTAGAGGAAGTGATCTCACAACAGATAGGTATTGATTACATGGGGCCTGCAACTGACAAAGCTTCCCATAATCTGCCTGGTGAAAAGTTATTATGACTTTCTCTAATTGAACCAGATTTTTAAAATAGATGCCATTCATTTTATTCATTTACCCAACACAAATATATTGGTTATCTACTATGTGCTAATCAATGGGAATATAAAACTACACAAGCAAACTTCTATGTGAGATGGATGATACTGGTATGATACAGGCACACAGATGTAGTTAGAAAGGGTAGAGTGGGATATTTAAGTCATGTAGCATATGACAAAAAAACTCCAGAGAAGGGAGAACTAGCATAGTATTGGCATCTGTTCTATGAATAATTCTGGGGGAAAGATGAAATTCCAGAAAGAATCATTTTATAGGTCTTCAGTGGCCAATTTTAATCAACCCATATCTTCTTCTGCTAAAAATCTGCACTGAACCAATTCAAAAACAAAATGTGCCCTAGTTATAAGGTCACAATAATTAAATAGATTGAACTTTCATTAATAGATGGTTCCCTTTAAAACACCAAGAGTAGAAAGAACTTACTCTGAGCCATAATCCTAATTAAGATGGCGAATACTACATGGGTAGTTATGAGACTGACTCTATAGAAAAAGCATTCTTAGGATAGTTTTAATAAGAAATTAGATGAAGGCTTTAGTTATAGGATAAGGAGCAACTGAAAACAAAACCTGGTCACATTATGGTTTTATTATTTTAAATCCTAAGATATGTCTAGAAACCTTAAAAATGAAAAATAATCCTTTTTTTTTCCTTCAAGACCACATACATTATCAAGGAGAGCAAGATGACATTTAGAAATACAACTATAAGTCTAGAGCATGGTCATGGTCATTTAGTGCTTAAAAATATTAAATGATGCTTATATAAGTGCTGGGATAGTGAAATGTACTAATGCTTTCTGGAAAGACAGAAGAACTTGACATTGCAGTAAACCATGACAAACCTCTGGAAAAACAGAATTCCCTCCCAGACATCAAGAGATTTAGGTCAATTAGAGTCAGGAGGGCAAGGGATGGCAATAAGAAATCAAGAGACCCTAATGTTTAGCCTCAAGACAAAATAGGCATGCCTCTTAGAACATAAACAGTCTTTCGAGGATTTCTGCCCTGCAGTTCCATCTGGCTTAAGCCAAGAGGGGAGGAAGCCCTGAAATGTTTCAGAACCAAGAAAGCAACTGTAGCCAGAAACAGCAGAGGAGCAGAGGTCCCCAAACCAGGGGCCCTTAAGAACACCCCTCACTTCTTCAAGTCAGGGTTAATAGCTTGGTTTCTGGATTCAAAAAGGCTGGGGTTGAACACCAGTTCCAACTTTTATAAGTTGTTTAATAACCTCTCTGGACATGGTTTCCCTATCTTTAAACCAGAGATGATAAAACCTACATCAGAGTGTTTCTTAGGAGATATGAGAATAACACACATGAAGTGCATTTCATGTGTGTTAGTGAATGCATTTCATGCGCATTAGTGCATGCACACAATGAGAAATCCACAGATCATGGCTGCTGTGACTCATTGCTAAGACATCACCTGATACCTGACTTAAATATAAAAGTATTTTTACTCTGTATTGCTGTTTCTGTTCAGTCAATTGACCCCCAGAAAAATGTAGAAGATCACTTATTCTCAAGAGGATCATCATTTGGAACTGATTTGGCCTCTGGCTGAAGCCTTCCAGGCAGTGTGGTGCTGTAGTGCACATTTGAGAAAAAAACAAGGGCTACAAAGAACATTGGCAGGGAGTCTGGGCTTTAAACACTCTTCCTCCTTCCATTCTGGAGGCTTCTGCTGATTTCTAGTTCCTCCTAGTCTGGGTGTTCAGGGAGGGTCTAAAATGGGGAGTTGTTCTCCTTGAGGACGCCTAGTGATGTTTTAGTAGGAAGTAAACCTCAAAAGAAAGGTTGAAGTCATTTGTCAAGTTCAAGGTCATCTTTCCTTTCCCTTCCCTTCTGACTCAAAAAGTAAAAAGTTAATAGTTGTATCCTAAGTCTACAATGAACTCTCCTTAAGCCTGGACATTTCAGAGTTGGGTTAGACACGCAGGGAGCAATTTCTGTTTTTGTTTATTTTTTGAGCAGGTCTGTTGCCTATGCTTAACTTCTCTTGTTAAATCTCCCTATTTTATAGCTAATCACATTTTTATAGCAGGCATGAAGCTCTCTACAAGGCCCTTGCTGAGCTGTTCTTGTAAATCAAAACCTTACTTGGCTGTTCTCATAGCTGGCAGTGGGACAGGGTTAGTTTTACCATTTATGGTTACAAAGTCCATCCAGATTTTTTTTATTCTCTTTAGCTTTTTTTTCCCCCCACTCTACCCATTCCCCTCCTGCTGCCCTGAAATGTATATTTCAGGCTCAACGAAGACATGTAAGAACAGATTATTTCATTCCTCACCACAGTGCATTCATAAAGGTGCCAAAGTGACAGAGGATGTTTGGCTTCTGTTCCTGGATCCCAGACCTGTTCTTCCAGGGAAGGCTGTAGCAACTGAGGAAGCACTGATCTGTTTGGCTCCTGGAAATGACCTCCGAGGTCCAGTTAAGTATTAAAATCCTTTCTAGTAAGACATGTTTATGAAGTAGACAGGCCATTTACACACCTAGTCTTTGCAGGCTACTCATAGCTCACTCAGCACTGCCATCACAATCAACTTGTGTCAGTCTGGGGACAAAGGAAAACCAGCCTCAACTGATCATCCAGCTAAAGAACTCTGAGCATCCATGTCCCACAAAGTGTTAACACCAGTTTGAAAAATTGTCCCAAAACTTGGCTGGTTATGGTGAAGCTAAGACAAAAGAAAGGTGTGAATGCTTATAAAAATAAAGAGAAGACTTGCCCCTAGCATTAGGGAACTATTTGCAAATCCAAGTTAAAAGAAAGCAAGGAAAGAAGGGAACGGGGATCTCCACTAGTAGAAGAAAAGATCCCTAACAGGCAGCGGAGGGGATCTGTACCTGTGGGAAAGCAAGGACCTGTGGGAATTCAAAGCTGTGGGCTGAAGATAAATCCACACCTGGCAGCAGCAACTGTCACCCAATTCAGGTGAAAATTCCAGGAGATCCTGCTCATAGATGACAAGGGGTGTTTCCTGATTGTAGTAACTTAGCAAAGGAATCCCAGGAAGAGTTTCAGCTCTGATATCTGGAATTCTACCTTTGTCAGAGATCTGAAAGCTCCCCTCCCAAGCCAGCTCATTTTTGATTTTCACTAGGCAAGCTTCCATCTCTAATATGTCAATTGGGAATAACCCTGACAAGCGCAGAGGGTAAAGACAGTCACTACTTCATCACAGTACTGGAGGCATGATAAGCCTGGGGACAGCAGTTCTGCCCCCAGAAACCATCACTGATGCCAAGTTTTAGGCTGTGTCTTCTTCCTTATCTTAAAACAATTACCCACTACATCATTTCAAAAAATGAAAATAACAGAATGCCCCAAAAGAGGAAAAGGATAAAGGTAAATTACAGTAAAACATTGGGCATGTAAATGTGATGTAAATATGTGGTCAACCAGGTAAAGCCCTGGTGCCTACTCCCAGGAGGTTCTCACTCCACATCCCAGCAGCCTCCATACATGTCGTAGTTCCACTCTTAGAAAACGCCACACACATTGACTTATGTAAAATATGCCTTGTGTTTACAGACACTGCAGAGCTAGAGAGAGGTTCTGCCTACATGAATCAACAACGGGCTCACCCACATTTCCTCAGTCGTTGTTGAGGACTCTTGATGTTTGGCTCTCACCAGCACCCCTGCCCACTTCCCTGAGCCCCAGCAGCATTCATCCAAGAACAGGATGACCCATTGCATATTCACAATTTTGATCCAAATACCACCTGTAAAGGGGAGTCATGCCAGGAACTCCCATGGCACCGGTTCATGGGACCACCTTCACCACAAGAACAGAAGGCTATGTGAAGTCATGGCACACATGTCTCTTCTCACAGTGCATCACCACTTAGTGTGCACTCCTGGGTGCAAACAGCTAACACAGCCCCCAGGGGGACAGGTAAGGTGTGAGAAGAGCAAGGGTGCATCTGTGTGGGAGGAGTGGCTGGCTGATACCAGGCCAGGCTCCAGGCCTCTCGGTGGCTTTTTTCTGCTGCCACAATGAGCAGTCTCTGAGAATGATACCAGCATACCCCGAGTTAAGCTCCAAAGTCTAACAGGAAAAGGCAGTAGTTCTGTTTAGGGTTGTTGAATTCTAGTTAGTTGTGTGGATCTATTTATGATGATATAAGGTTTCCTGTGGAGGTTTCATGATTTTAGCTGCTTATTGTGATCCAGGGTGGCCTTAAGATTGTGATTCCCTTGTGAAGCTTTCATTTTAATGAGGGCAGGACAGAATTTTATTATGGAAGCAGACAGTGTGGTATGTTAATTCACCCAACACATATTTAAATCTTCAGTCTCCAGGCCTGTAGCTCAAATCTGGGAAGATGCTCACGTGGGACACTCCATTGATGTTAAACCTTTCAGAACTGGTTCTAGAATTTCGCTATCCCAGACAGAAATTGACCTTACTTAATTCCAACTAGCCCAGCTCTGGCACTTGATAATCACAGTACTGTGCTTTAAGCCCCAGTGGGTGGTCACCATGCTTCTTGGCTGAATAGTCCAATGCATTAAAAGTTAAGTAGGTCATAATTTTAGAAACTTTTTCCTTCCAAAAATTTACATTTTCAAGCATCACTGCATTTCCAAGCTATTAAAAATACAGTAACTAAAGATAGTCCAAAAAAAGTCAATTTCACCTTCTAAATTACACTGAAAAATATATAAATTGAGGTTTTTCTAATTCTATATGGTTAAGTCTTGGATAAAATGCAGCAATTAAAATAATATCTCTAGAGATCAATAAACTGTTCATTGCTACATAGGGATAGGTTGGAGTGGAAAAGAACAGGTAGGTTAGGAACTAACAAGACTTCCTGGAAAAATGGCTCCCTCACAATTGCTACATGCCTCACAAGGGCACTAAGAGGGCTTTTCTGATTTGAAATTATTTGATATAATCCTATTTCCTTTACTCTTAAAAGATAATTTCCATCTTGTCAAATCTTGTCAAATATCTTACAACAGTTATTTACGCAAATAAAGGCCCCATCTCTGGTCCACTGAGGGGTTGCCAAACTTTCAGTGTTAGCATGGTGGAAAGGTAAACCTGGTTCTTTACAATCTTAAAAGAACTCCACAAAGTAGTGACCTCACCTGCACATGGAGGGCAGGACAGCAAGGCTGTGTGAAACTGTCCAGGTTCTCAAGTTCTTGGAGTGGGCAGTGGGTGGCCAATGAGTAAAGTCAGCCAGACAGCGAACTGGCTGCTTTTGCAAGAAGTGTCCCATTTGGTTCTGGTGATGGAGTCCATGGACCCCATTTGGGCATTCCTGGAAAACCATAATATATTATCATGTTCTCTTGCAAAGAGACCACTAGTCTATTGTTTAAAACCTTTCCCTGGTATGGATGGATTTTGCGTATTTGTGCATCCACCAAGATTTTAATTACCCAAATCAAATACCAGAATGGTGTCTGCCAATTTCTTATCAATGCGAGATCATGCTATTATCTCATGATATGGCACTGCACATTGGAATGCAGTGATGCTGTAATGCTAACTTGTTTCACATTCTTCCAGGTACAAGTGTCTATTCTTTCATCAAATCCTGGTAATGACGCTGTAAAGGCACTGTTGTCCCATTTTACAGATGAGAACAAAGAGCCACAGAGCAGTTAAGTGAAGAGTCAAGCACATGGTAAATCTCAGAGGACAGAAACTGGAATTGAGTTCTGTTTCAGAGGCTGGCTGTTGCCATGGCTGCTTTCCAAAAACACCCAGCCATGTCTCACCAACACTGTAGAAACAGGGGGAACATCCCCTATCTCCTTCACTCATCTTCTGACATCTGAATTAGAGTAGATGCCACTTCCATCGTCTGGCAGTCTTCCAAGGGTTTTCAAGTAAACTTACATGCTTTCAGGTGCTGTCTGAATTTCCTTTCAATTATATAATCTTGAGCCTACCTCTCTCCTTCAGTTCCAGTAACTCTAGTTGCTTCCAAATGCTTAATTATGCTCACTGCATTCAAATCCAGAGAGCATTTGCAAGATGCATTTTTCTGGTTTAAGTACAAAATTCATGCTCAAAGAGTGCACCCAGATTCTTTAAGCATGAATTTTGTACCTAAACTAGAAAAGTTTATTCACATTAGGACTTATGTTCATGGTATGGACATAAGTCCTAATGTGAAGAAACAATTTATTCAACTGCTTATAAGAGTTTTGGTGCTTGGGTCTCCAAGAAGAAGGAGGCTGCCATGGTTGAAGATATATTCTGTCAGCATGGACATGTTCTCTGTTCCTTGTCTCCCCCTCTCATAAGAACTGGAGGGTTATAGATAGTCCCCAGATAAGTCAGGACAATCCTTGCATCTCAAACTCTTAAATTACATCAGCAAAGTTCCTTTGAGGTAAGAGAACAAAGCAAAGGTACTGGGAAGAGGACATTGACATCTTAAGGAGGCCATTATTCCTCCTCAAATATTTGCTGATTGTCACTTCTTTTTCTCAAAACTGCAATATCTTTATTGATTGTAGAAAGCCAGATCACCTATCCTTAGCTGGCCAACATCCCATCCAGGTATATATGTCACCTACATCTTTTCTATACCATCCAGTAGATCCCTTTCTTATAGCACAGATCATGGTAGAATAGCATTTGCCTTCCTCCCTTATTGAACCATAAATTTTCTGGGGACAGGTATGTAGAGTTGTTCATTCATGTACCCTCTAATCGAACTTATTGGCCCACAGATTGATGAGAATCAGGTCAGCAGTAAATATTTGAAAAATGAACAAGTGAATTAGAAGAGGGAGGAGGTAGTGTGGATGAATGTTAGTATATTATTAAAATTTAAATTACATCAAATCATTATGTTTATGCCTAAAGGCAATATTTCATAGTTCAATTATATACCATTAAAATTTTTAAGTTATTTTAAAAATTGTCTAAATTATCTCAATGTGGGAAACTTATTATAATATTTTATTGACTTTTTATGACTTCAAATTTAAAAGGACTTGAGTACTACTTGAAAAGAGCTCTTGGAAGCTCCCATGTGTCCATTCTTTTTCACACAGGGAACTGGAAATAGAGAAAGCTAGGAGGTCCGAACATGTAGGAGAAGGTGAGAGAAGTTGTTGATCTTTGGTTTCCCATATGTATGCAACAAAAGAAAACCACTAGTGATGAAGGTCTTGCTAAAATACATGCTGAACAGTGCTTGCTTCGGCAGCACATATAATAAAAAAAAGAGATATGCTGAACAGTTTTTGCCCTAGCTTGGATTATTAAAGAGGATTATTCTCTTAGGGCTAAAACTATTTAACTCCCTGGGAAGCCCCTCGTACTCCCTAGTGGGTTCACTTCTCATGGGAAGAAATGAACATGTCCCTGTACTGCAAGAATCCCCACCGGAAAGTCCTGGTTCTCTGCATCTATATATCAAGAAACACATTTTTACGACCACACTTTCACAAGGGCCTCTGCTGTGAGACAAATGTCTTTTCCTTCTCAAATACATGAAGCCTTCCACCCTTTTTATGGGGTCCTAGAATATACAGTTTATAGCTCCTTTCAGTGGGACTCACTCCTGGGACCCCAGGGGCAGATGCAGTGTGTCAGGAAACTTCAGGTGGAAGTTCCTGCAGAGTCCAAGCCCCCCCGGGTGGGAGAAGGGTGGCCCGAGCAGGAATAGAAAGTTTCAGGAGGTTGTTCCAGGAGGTTGTAACCCGGCCTTCCTTACTATCACGTAGGGTTCCTGGAATGAAGCCACATGACTCCAAAGAACTCTGGCATAGTAACATTAGAACAGACACATTTTTAGCTGATTAGTTAAAAAAACAGTAAGACATTTTTTTTGTGAGTTGTTGGTTTCAAGAAAAGGAAAAGACAAAGGTTAGATCTCAAAGAACAGTAATGAAGCATGGCTCGAGGCACTAAGGCCAGCCTCACGGAAGGGTGTCAGGTGTAGTATGCCTCCAGCGTCACTGAGGCCCACTTTAGCTGTGGTTGGAGCCCTAAAACCTGAAGCCTGCTCTGACCTCAATGTGGGTCCAGCCTGGGCAGAGGTTAGACTTTTCCCTTTCAGAATAGGCTCTAGAAAGTAGAAATGGGCTTGAGAAGAACCAATTTGATGGGAGTTTGTTCAACACAACGAAAGAGTGAGAATTGGAGTCTCTCTGACCTCTCCTCATGTATGCAAACAGCTAGTACTGAAAGTGAATAAATGTGATTGGAGATCTTGGTGATGTCAATCAATTAAAATGGACCATTAGGTTCGATTCAAAAAGCAGGGTTCTTGAATAGTCTATGAGATAGATACCAATCAGCTTAGTCAAATCTCTCGGGACTCTCTCCCAGGAAGACATAATTGAGATGTAATATTGATCCTTTACCCTGTCACACTTTCACAGATCTGGCCTCCCACTGCGCCTCTATTGTCACCTGCTGAATGATACCAATGGCCCTATGCCAGGTGTCTCCAAAAGATCTGTTTGCTGTTGGTTTTATGTCAGTGTTGCTATAACACTGGTCCCTGTCTCTGACAAATCTGACATCAAACCCCATTGCCATTGTCTTTGGCACCAACCTGTCTTAATATCCAGTACGCCTAACCTGGACTTTGCTGCTGCCAACTGCTGTGGCATCCCCTCTGAATGATCTTCAAAGAGACCTTCAACTTTCATGACCATCGATATCTTTGACCTTCAAGACTTTCACCTCTACTCCTGCCTCTCTCTAACTTTTTCATTTGTCCTCAATCTCTCTCCCTCTCCCCCGCCATATCTCTTCTCCCTTGCTCCTCACCACACACCCTCTGCAAATAAAACCTGTTCTTGAACTCTGAGCTTGAGCTGTGACCTGCCAGGCAGCTATATGCACTTGGGCAAGAACCACTAGTAGTGACATTCTGGCTCCTGCAACTCTCCGTGGTTCAGGAGCCCCTGAAGCAATCCTTAATACTACAATTTAATGGAAACTTCCTATTATTTCAAAGGAGTAAGCAATACACCTTCACCTTTATTTTGTTTCCTTATTCTCTTTACAACCTATCCTGGTCGTTTGTAAACAGTTCAGGAAGGATAATTAGTACCATAGTTTATTTATTATGATCAGATTTGCCGAAAGTTCCAGCTCTGAAAAATGGAACCAGGTGATTCAATATACTCAAAATTCCTTTCACTACCATCTTCAACAAATCAAAAATCGCAGGCAGTAAAATGCTTTTCCAGTGTTTGATACAAGCTGAAGAGTTTCCAATCAGACATAAACACTTCTGAAGCCAGGGGTAACAGACTGTGTCCATCAGCTAAGATGCAGCTTGCACAAATATGCAGTTATTAAACAACTTTCCCAGGAACCAAGAGCCAGATGGGGGTTCTATCGAGGAAGTATGTTAACCATGTTCTTGGGCATCAACTACACCCTAGTAAACATAACCAGATTATCTCAGATTATAAAGGTTTTAGAATAATGTACTATAAAAAGCTATTAAGGAAGTAGCTTAGAATAAAATCTAAAAATAATATTTTATGTATCTGCCAAAGTAAAATAGAGTAGTGAATTACCATTCTCTATAAAGATAAAACTCCTATTTGTTCAGTAAGATGGACTTTAGTGGTTACCTTAATGTAGTACATAAACATGTTGGTTCTCAGTGATGAAAACCTGAAACCAATATGTTAAAATGCAAAGTTAATTTATATATATGTAAATAACTTTTAATTTCTAAAAAGTTGGTGTGCTAAATAGACAGTAGTGACACGTGTGTTCACTCAAGCTATTTGCTTTCCTCCTGGATACACAGCAAGGCAACTTTCCCAGTCTCCTCTGCATTTAGGATCTCCAATAAGATGTGGCCTGTGGAATGTGGACAAAGGTGACCGTAGGGACCTCTTCAAACCTGACAACAAAACTATTTTGCAGTAGCCTCTACACTGTCATTTATTTTGAGGCAGTTTTGAAGTCTACACAGCAATTGTAATGGACACAGCCTGGGGTCCTTGTCTCAAGAACAGAATGGGGCAGAGTTCCCCTCTTCCTGTTTTGCCTTTGTTCACCAAGGTCCATGATTTAATCCAAGGGGCTGATGATTACGTATATTCTGCTCTGTAGTTAGCATTATTCTAACTATGCAGACATGAGTTATCTGAGTAAAGTTATCTACTGCTGACATTAGCCTAGTCTATATGACACATACAGGAGGTTTCTTATTCCTTAGAGGAAATGTCATCTGGTACAGAGAGCAACAGGTATATTCTAGATTCAAAAACATGAAATTTCATTTCCTTATGATTTTCCTGTGATGATGCATCTATTTCCGAACTACAGCAAAAAGAAAATGTAAAACTGAAATAAACACACACACACACACACACACACAAAAAAAAAACCCAACAACAACAACAAAAAAACCCATATTTAGAATTTCATTCAAATGTAATCACGGGATAAATGACTTTATTAAATCCACATTTTAAGCCACCTTTTTACTGAGTATAAACTAATTTAATTTTGTTAGAGCAAATAGAAAACACACCCAAAAGCATTAAAAAAAATCTTCCATTATGGCAGCTCCAGTTTGGAACAATTATTTACCGGTTAG
The DNA here is from genome assembly GCA_004024945.1 of Uropsilus gracilis. Taxonomy (NCBI): domain Eukaryota; kingdom Metazoa; phylum Chordata; class Mammalia; order Eulipotyphla; family Talpidae; genus Uropsilus; species Uropsilus gracilis. The sequence continues at coordinate 96,758 of PVHY01002059.1, read as the reverse complement.
TAAAAATAAACTATCACAGTTCTTTCTCTGTTTACGGTGTGGCTGTGTAAACAAATATTTAATTTTACAAATTTGTTAACATGTATTTTCAATAATAACATCTAAGTATTTTTCAGTATGTAGTAAATTTTCAGTAAGATGTTTCATAACAGCATCATTTTAAAGTTTCATATGAATATAATTTATCATAAAAAACTAAGGTGTATTTCATTAAGCTCAAATATTAGTGGAACCAAAGCAAAAATGAATAAACCTGTAATGAAGTCTTTGCTACTTCTCCAGTCATATCTTACAAAAGAATTTCTTACATTGGAAATGAATTATAGCATTTACCTTTTTATAATGTTTCCATTAAAAACTTTTTTTATAAAGCTTTTATACAGATTGCAAAATCACCCTCCTAATAGGTTGCATTAGTTCACACTCCTACCAAACTGATCATGTTCCTGACACTGATCCCTATGTTTCTTGACAGATTATTTATTAGATAATCACAAACCCCAGCTACCTGGCAGGCTGAGTCTAGGGACTACTTGAGTCCGCAGGTTTGGGACTACCCCAGACAACATAACGAGACCTAGTCTCTAAAAAAAATAAATAAATAAAGTTTGCTCAGACCCATGATATCAGTGGGCTTTACCACTTATTCAGCACAAATTATCTGCCTAATCATTTCTGGCTGACAATCTCATCTTTAAAATTATTTCCACCTTTTCTGGATATGTTCATCGGAAGTCTACTGAAATACAAAAACAACCAGTAGAAGACCATATGAGCTATTTCAGAAAGTTTCTTCTTCTGTGTTTGCTTAGAGATGAGGAAGAGGAAACTAGATAAGAGTTCCAACTCACTGAGTAATTTTTTTCCCTGAAATAGCTGTCTGGCACAGTCGTTCAGGTTGCATACTGCACAAACGTGCTTAATCTATAGGGATATAATTCATATCTGAGCCACCGGCTTTTTTATTATATCTTCATCATGTCCAGAAATAATTGTCTATTTATTAGACATTTTCTAATTTTAACAATTTCCCAAAGATGAAACAGTGAAACTTCTTTCCCAATGAATTTAAAATAATGTCCCTAAATCACATCAGGTGCTATAGCCACAATTATTTCAATCTAAAATATGTTACACAAAAAAGGGAAGAAAAACGTACAAACTACCAATTGCAAAGCAAGTCCGGGGGGTGTGGTATATAGGATAGTAACCATAATTTGCTTGCACAATAATGAGCCCCTTTTCCTTTATCTCTAAATTCCATAAGTGCAAATGTCTACATTTTATTCCTTTTTTGGTGGTGTCACCACATCAGCATTTCATTCAATGCTTAGATGACATTCCAGAATTTATTGTTCTTTTTAAAGAAAAAATACAATTTTAACTTTTGTGTTTTGAGAAGAACTGTTTTGAACAAAAAGGAGGGGTTGTGAAATCAATGCATGATCTTGCTGGTGTTTATAGGTTCCAATCTTAATTAATACCTACAGTCACCAAAAAGTTATCAAAATGGTATAGTTATTCAAAAAGCAAACTGGAAAACCATTTTAATAAAGAACTGTAATTATGTCTTCAATAAGGCTATTAAGAAACACTGCTGTAGACTAGCTCTACATCGAGGCATGCTCTACATCGAGGGTTTGTTATCACACATTTAGAAAAAAAACCAAGTGAATTTTTTCATTGGTATTTTCAATGAGAATTGATGAGGAAAATAACAAAGATTTTCAGTGAAACTGACCCAAAATAATTCGTTTCTGAAAGCAGATTTGTAGGTGGTTATTATTTTCAGATAACTATGTGTTCTTATATTGGTCAAAAAACTAGTTAGGGAATTTGTCACTTTAGGCAGGTAGCGAAATGGAAAGACACAAGCGAATGCTCAATTGTATGACAGTAGAGTCTGAAGAAAGGAAAAGTAGAGAATTCTTCTGTGTACAAGTTCTCTCTCAACTCACAAGATTGGGACTACAAGCACAAAGTCATTTGAATCTGCCTGAATTTAAGTAGTATTGAAGATCTCTTCAGTTCTTTGACATAAATATATTTAAAGACAGACTTTGATCCTCCCCATGACACAGTGATAATTTCACAGGACAATTTTCCATTACTAACTCACATACCCCATGTTGAATTTGTCCATAAGTATCAACTATTGAGGTATTTTTTCAGACAGATAGATAGATTAGATAGATAGATAGATAGATAGATAGATAGATAGATAGATAGATAGATAGATAGATAGATAGATAGATAGATAGATAGATAGATAGATAGATAGATAGATAGATAGATAGATAGATAGATAGATAGATAGATAGATAGATAGATGAGAAAGGGACTGAGATTTTTGTAGGTATCTCTCTCTGCTGATCTGCACATTGGGATTCTGAACATCAGTATCAAAGCCCAAGCAAAGTATTTCTAATTTCTAAACTCATGAGTGAAGCATTCGTGCTTTATTTATCCTTGGAGGGGATTAATTTAATTTTGATTTCCTCTCTCTGTGTTCACTTTGGAGGTTTTCATATATTGCTGAGACTGACTAGAACTTGGCAGTGAAAAGGCTATAATGTGATGTATATTCCTTCTGCTTCCTTCAGCCAAGTTGGTGAGGCTGTCAACAGAGGCATGACAGCTTCATCTCCAAGGCAGGAGGCAGGAGACTGAATGAGAGAGAGAAAGGATTCCAGTTTTGACCAAAACCTTGCAGAGAGGCTGGCAGAATACACATTCAAGGTGAAAGGAATCCTCCATGCTATCATCCTCTTAGGAATATGAAGCTACAGCAAAAGAAGGATTCGGACAACAATCAAATTGGAAGACATGTAAAAATTCAGGATTTATCATTTTTTCTTCCTCCCCCAACTTCCAGTGTTGGTATTTAAAAAATGGTTGGTCAGCGTAATAATTCAGAAACTAAATCCACATGGTAGCCTGATATCTACTTCCCAAGACATGCTGTTACTCTACAAAACTCTGTTCTTGACTATGATCGATGCTTTTTAATAAAAATCCCCCAAAGCTGTCTGTTTCCATAACTTGGCCATCATGAATCAAAGCCACAGTGAATGTGGAACTGCAAAGTTGTTTCAAGATCTTGATCTCAATTCATTAAACTACCCAAAAAAAGGGAGTCCTGGCATTTTTAATTTTCTGGGGAACTTTCATATTGATTGCCATAGTGACTATATGTGTTAGATTCCCACAGACAGTGGGCAAAGGTTTTCATTTCTCCACATCCTTGCCAACAATTGTTCATTTTTAAAAATAATATTCATGCCAAAAGTAGTGAGATGATAGCTTGTCATGGTTTTAATTTGCTTTTCTCTAGTATGTAAATAAAGGAAATACAGATATACATGTGGTGGAATATTACTTATCCATGAAAAAGAAGTGCTACCACATATGATAACATGGTTGACCATGGAGGACATTAGGCCAAAAGAAATAAGTCAGTCATAGCTGTAAAAATCTGCATGATTCCACTTAGATGAGGAGTCCTGTGAAGTCAAATATATGGAAGCAGAAAGTGAACTGGAGACTTCCAATAACTGGAGAGGGGGAATGGGAAATTGTTGCTCAAAGCATATAAAGTTTCAGTTATACAACATGAGTCAACTCTAGATATCTGCTGTAAAACCGAATGACTGTAGTAATCAATAGTGCATTATACAGTTAAAACTTTGTTAAAAATGATAGAATGTGTGCTATATTACCAGAATAAAAAACTATAAAATATTTCAACTAATAAATACATAAAAGTTGAAACCTTCTAAAACTGATATTGACACATTCACTATCTCTTCTGTCCAGAAATTTCTTGAGGAGAGTAATTTCACTTTATAATCACTTCTCTATTGTAAAATCAAGTACACTGAAGTCGTAAAGCTTACCCACTGCCATTAATGATAATGAAAATGATCATATATCTAATGAAAGACACTTTTTCAAGTTTAATAATCACTACCAGAACTGCATGAAAATGTCATGCTTTTAAACCTGACAACCATACCTAGCTTGAGGCTTTGCAATAAATGATTTATAAAATGGTGGGTTTGCCAGTTAAGAGACTCTCTAAGAGGTAGATTCATGGACAAGCTGACTCAAGTGCAGAGACATGTACAGTGCAGAACATTTTCTTGAGAACAAGCTCATGAACCCTTTCTTCTTTCAAGGGTATTCACTTCACATTCTGTGTCAAGTGCTCCATGTTTTCCTTGGCTGGTTCCTCACAATGAGCAGCGCCCTAGAGCCCCTATAATTGGAATCTTAAGCAAGAAGCTTTCTCAACACACAGATGAGCTCTGCAGGAAAAAAAAAAACCATAATGATGAGCCATGAGGCTGGAGAATAATCATCTAAGATAGACACTAAAAATAAAAATGAAAAAAATTGCTTCAAATTGTCTTGGTAAGATTTAAAAACTACAAAACTGTTGCAGTTGTTTTCTAGAAACAGGACCATATTTTATGCATCTCGAATTACCAAGCAAAAACCTTGGCATCAATACCCTACTGCATTTTAAGGGTCAAAAAGCAAAGAGTGAAGGAAGGATTTGAAACCAATCAGAAATGAAAGCAGCAAAATGAGGTAGAAAAATATCTCAAGTCTTTTCCAGATCATTGGCAAACCAACCCATAACTCAAAGAATGTCTAAAAAGCTGGTTCAGACTCACAGAATTAGAGCTGGAGTTAACCCATACAAATACTTTGTCTTATTTTATGGAAAAGTAAACTGAGGATGCAGTTACACTGCATGTCCAAGACCAGCCAAAAAAAGAGCCCTGTTACTCCACAGTATCACTGAGAACACATTAACACCCTTAAAACTGAAACAATTGTAATCACACAGACTACAGCACATCACTTTGAGCTGTTCACTGCTCTGCCTTAAGCCAATGCCTGCTTTGTGCAGGCCATTCTGAAATGCACTGGTAATACAAATAGCTAGGAGCTTTAAAATTGTGATAGGGACTCAAGGAAACAAAAGATGTTCAAGTTTTGGGTAAATTCTTGACAAGAGAACAGGAGACAACACAGTCCTATGTTAGACAAGTGAATATTCCACATATGTAGGAAGCACTAAAAATACAAAGACGACTTCTTGGAGGCAGGGATACTTTGAGTTGTCTTAAAGGATGAATAGAAATTTTCTTAAGGGGTCAACGGAAGATGAAGAACACCATGTGGTCTATCAGTAGGATAGCATCTTGTGGAAGAGTTAAATGGGTTGGTGTGGTTGAAATGCTGTAAATGGGAATAGAAAGGTAGAAGGTGGATTTAAAAAGTGAGGTAGTAGCATATATCTACATCATTTTCCAAAGTATGTGCCATAGAATACTGGGTTGAGAAGGCATGCTACCTACTGGAAACACTATCACCCACTTCCTAGAGATCAAAACTCTCTTTATAGCTTCAAATTATATTTAGTTTCAAATATCTGGCAAAAAAAAAAAAAAGAATCATTCCCCACTTTGACTCTACCCAGTATTGGAATGAAGGACAATGTTTGAGTAATAAGTACATCCTAAATAACTGCTATTTGGAGCACAGTTTGAGAAAGTTTGTAAGTAATGAAGAGTCGGTGAATATTTTCAGAGGAGAAATCATTCTATCAGACATATATGAAAAAGCACTAGATGGAATTAAAGCTAGAGAAAAATAATTACAGGCATGGTGGCGCATGCCTGTAAATGGCAACCTAGGAAGCCACGGCTGGGGTCAGGGATCGTGGTTCGAGTCCCATCTGGGGCATGTAGCGAGACCTAGTTCCAAAAAAATATACCTGGGTGTGGTGGTGCATGCCTGTAATCCCAGCTACCTGGGAAGCTGAGGCTGGGGATTGCTTGAATCTGTGGTACCCTGGGAAACATGAGCCTGCGGTTCCACAGGCAAAAATAGTGAGACCTACCTAGTCTCAAAAAAAAAGAAAGAAAGAAAAAGTATTTCTTAAGGGAAGTCACCTTATTCCAGATAGAGATCAGATCCAGGAAGCTGGAGCATACAATTTAAAGCAGGGACAATTCTCATATCAGCCTTGTCTCAGTTAACACAATCTGTGTGCTTCACCTTTTGAAGAAGCCTCCATTCTAGAGACTAATTACCATTATCTGAAAGGCTGGAAAAACAGTTACACAATACATTGTACAAAGTTGTTTGATGCCAAAGAAAAAAGCTGCCCTAAACCAGAGTGTGGGCATTCATGTGATGAAATGAATGGTTCTCTTACAAGCAACCAATGCATTCAAATCCTTCCAATTGCCCACTTAGGAAGATGGCAGTCTGCATGGAATGCATGGAATGAGTACACTGAACTGCATGCCAGTAGGTATTTAATCACAAAATATGTGAGCAAAAGGGGGAATGGAAACCACTGAGAGAATCAGGAACAGCATGGACAAAAGGCCTTAACACTAGGATTGGTTTCTTGCCCTGCATTTCCTCCTAATAGATATTTCAAGATAAGAACTTACATTTAGTCTGTAATTTTTTGAGCAGTTAAATAAATTGGTTGATAGAGTGAATGAAAACAATTAGACTTCTCAGGTCTTTCTAGGTCAATGGTTTGATCAAAAATAGCTAGAAAATTGAGACAATATTTCTCTTTGCTAAAATTTCCCAGATAATAAGTTGTGTACATATCTTTTAGACATTGCTTAAAATCGGCAAAAAGGATGGCATTTACATTTTTTACCAAACAGAGGATGCAAATAAACATCATTTAAAAATCCAGTATTATATCTACAGTAAAAATACTTTCAAAATACACTTTGAAAATAAAGCACATTTTTACTCCCTTTTTTTAAAAACAGGGAGTAAACATCCCTTTCCAGGCACGACAAGTGATGCATTATTCATTGGATTGTGAATTGATTTGTGTTCCAAAATAAATGCAGATCGTCTATCTGACCCAGTCTGCTGCAGTTCAAGGTCTTGAGAAATTTCAGTGATCACAGGTCCTTTCACAGATTAAAGACTACAGACTCACATGGAGGCAGTACTGTGAATGCCAGGGGTGCTTCAAGAGGTCAGCCCTGGAATCTTGGATCTCTCTGATAGAGGGGCCATGATACTATTAGAGCAGACAGAAACATTTCAGTCCATTTCAAATGTTGAATTCTTCAATAACACTGCACAATAACATCACTGTAGGTAGGAAAATATTGGTATTTCCTGAGCTAGTAATCAATTGTAATTTGGGGTTAAGAGAGATTATGCTTAACTCTGGGTTAAAAACAGAGAAGAGGTTTTGTTAGAATTTTGAAATTTAATAGTCACAATTCCAAGTTACCTTTTGGGGGATAAAAACAAAACTCTTAAGTGAAGAGTAAAATCCCAAACCACGTGAATTATTTTAATGAACTTTGTGAAATAGAGCATTTCCCTCAAATAGGATTCATAGTTTACAATGTGGATGTAATTTCTGAACAGAAATCTCGAGCTCAATCTGATTGGACCTGCTATGGCCAATGTAACTGTTTTTAAAGATCTTTATTTCAACCTGATCATTGATTTCAGTGTCTTTTTTTAAAAATAACCTTGAAGTCTTAAGGCATCAATAGTTGAGTATGGTTCTTCTTAAAAACTTCATCATATATCTGTTTCTACAGTATAAAAGTTGATGACCAGTATATATCTAGACCAACAATCTGCTGATTAAAGTGTTTAATGAGCAGTAGACAGATGTACCAGTAACATTAACATAATTTTACTGAGCCCAGAGTGGGCCCAAGCCTTGTGTTAGATTCCAACAGTTCTAACTTAATCTGCAAGGTTGCTTCTCATACAACCATAGCAAAGCTATGGAAAAGACAGTTTAGGATGACAACAGATATCATAGTTAGAGGAGTTCTTTGGGACTCTTTAAGGTCTATACTAAGTTTTTCTCCTCTAAAACATTATAATGCAATGCAACTGATTTCCCAACACACTGGATTTATGTCCAAATGCATGTTCTCACTTGCAACACAATCTGTTCAGGGAATTACATACTTTCTCCAGTACGCTGACATTTATTCACATATGTTTGGCTCTCTTCCTTTTGGAATTAATTTAAAAGTTTAAAATATTTGAAATATAAATGGAAGCAAACCTCTGTCTTCTAAAGATAAGTTTATTAAATACTATGAAAAAAGTAAATTAGAGCCAAGTATAGAAAAAAAAATGATTGATCTGGTTTGGGGATATTATTTTGGGTCAAAAATGAGGTGAAACTAAAAGTACAAGATTAATTTTCTTACGTGCCTTATAGACAACTCTAAGGAAAACCAAAAATGTTTATGCAGTGATAACATTGTAGAAATAGGTGCACGTGGCCTAATGTGGGAGCACTCCAAAGGACAGAATTCATTTTGAAGAATAACATCTGCTTAAAACTGTGTTTCTAAGTTTCATGGTCAATATTTATCATCAGTATATTTAGTAAGATTCAGGTCAAAACTTTATTTTTGTAACTGAATGACTACTCTTCTAAAATATTGTAAGTCATCAATGAGGATGAGAGTATTACTTTCCTTGTGATTATCTTGCATTTTCCCCTCTAACTTCAGTTTTAATGGTTCAGAGAAAGTCCACTCAAGAGATCTCCCAAGTAATAACTTTGGATCATCTGGAAAATCTACTGGAAGATTCAAAAATGACAAATAATATCAACTGAATACAGTTTCTAAAGTAGGAAAAACATAGGTGTTCAACTGACAAGAATTAAGTGTCAGAAAATACATAATCATTTTTTTAATTTAAAACTTCAGATATTATGAGACCTCCTAGAACATTATTTTCAACAACAAAAAAATCTCTATGAAAACAGAATCATTTTTAGAAACAAAAATATTGCTAATACATCTAATCTTCAACAGCAGGAAAAGAAATGGATCACTGGCAAAGGTGGATTAACCACATAAAACAAATGTAGAGGATATTTTAATGAGTTAAAGCTCTTTAAATAATAGTTCTTTCAAGTAGTTTAAAGATATTACTTGCTAATGTTCCTGGAAGAAATCCATTTGAAATGTCTTGAAAATAATCTTCCTTATTGTATTCTTATATAGCCAAGCAGTACATAGACAGACATAAAGATTAAGTTGAATGAATATTTCTCTCTCTAAAAGGCAGGCAAAATAAATTAAAGATCTCTATCATGGACACAACCCAGAATTTGGTCACGGAAGGATTCCACATTGCTTTTTCTAGTTTTAAGAGAAAATTTAAGCAACTAAAACTATTAGTATTAATCACTAATAATACAGAGGTGGGTTCAAATCTTAAATGTTGCTGACCTTTTAATTAGATTTTTCTTTCATTTCAGACACCAAAATATTCTGAAAATATTTCCTGTTTCTGTCTATAGACCTGTTAATTGGGTAGACTATGCCTTTGTGATGACCCTAGGTATCAAAACTAGACAATCACATTGTTGCATAAAAAAAATCCCCTACATACATTTTTGGTTCAAGTTCAATAGTGACCTTTAAATTGTACCAGAGTTGACATAACTCTGAATTTTGGTCTTTGCTACACCTGTGGCTGCTATGGTCATCAATCACACTCATCCTTCCTGGTCACTGAACCCAAAAAAATCATTCAAGGGCAGAGAAGACTTAATCTCCTGTCAAATTCAAAGTTGGAATTGGGTACTTTTGAATCAATAGTCTTACAATATCAGAAGTAATCACTAGCCCAAGATGATCTTAGTACTTGAAAAAACAAAAACCAAGTATTTCCAAAATTTCAGTGTTCAGTCAAAAAGAAAAAAACATGTAGGCCAAATCTTCAGGAAATATATTCACTGATGAGTTTGGCATTTTCAATTCAGTTGGAATTGACAAGTCAATTGCAGAAGAGGGACTCAGGACTACATAGTTGAAATAAAAGGAATATCATTTTGGACCTTAGGAAAGAGTGTATGATTCTAGACGACCATAAAACTATATGTGAAAAACAGACAAGCATGTAAGGGAAAGAAATACAGAAACTGCATTCTTTCCAACACAAAAATGGGAGAAGTTATGAATACCTTTGAATTGGATCAAATGACACAGAGATGAAGCTAAAATTGAAGGGTTAACTCAACACTCTAGACTACTTTGGCTCTGATCCTGCTATTCATGTAATAATGAGAGAATACTTAACACAAATGAAGTAACAGAACAATTGCAACTACGTGAAGTTACCCACTTTCCACCTAGCTCCACATGGGAGTAAGATCAGAAGATGGGTTTGGAAAAGTTGTGTAGAGAAAAAAAAAGAAAACTGGATAAAACATATGTGGGTATATGTGTGGGATAGGGAACTTTGGGACATTAAAAATGAGTTGCTGATTTCACAGTGATCAGGGTAGATGATATACTAGAGCTCTGTGGTAGGTTTTGATTCTTCTACTTAGTAGGATAGTTCTACTGAGGGAAATCTCAGAGGAAAGAAGGTAGGTAATCCATTATCAAGCATGAAAAGAAATACAAAAAATATGGAGACTTAAGTTTTAACCAAAAAAGAAGGAACAAAGACCCAAACAGTGGTTGATGATAAAATCAGAAATATTGTCATTTATTTTCCTTTCAAAAGAAATTTCAACATAAATTCTTGGGCTGGTTGTGATAAAAGGGTCCAAATTGTTGCAGCAATGGGGACTTTTCCTGTAACGCTGGACTATTTCACTAAATTCGAATTCAACATATGTATCAATCTACTTCCACAAGTAATAATTACTGAAACAAATGATAAATATTTTCTGCTCATGATAAAGGTTCTATGGATACACTCTGATCTTTCTTGCAGTGGGAAAAGAGAACAAGGCAAAGTGTTCCCATGGAAGTAACCCATGACTTCCACTTACATTTCTTTAAGGACAAGTCGTACATCAATGACAGGGAATATATTAACCTCTTCAAGTAGGGGAAGTAATGCTACTTCAATTAAAATATAAAATGTTTATTTTACTTTAAATTAAAATAAGAAGAAATGTAAGAGGCAGGGGAGCAAATACTCTGAAACCATACTACAATTTGCTCCAATATTAAATTCACATACAAACTCCATTCTTATTTTAAATTGATGCTGATTATCATCATTGTGTATTAGTTCAGCCATGATAGGATTAGATGTGCAAGTGATTTATTAGAAAAAATACCTGTGAAGGAAAATGCGAAAGGAGCTTGTGGAGAATGGGTGAGCTGGCAGAACAAGCTGCAAAGTTGGTTCATGTGAAGAGGGACAGGATGTCTTAAAATGCAGTAGAATTTTAAGAAAGTTTTGGAGAAGAAAACTAGGAGTGCTTGAGTCCAAGAAACAGGTCAGAGCAGTTCTGGGTCCCACCCCTGTTTCCTGCTGTGACCAATCATAGCTGGAAGCAGATAGCAGTTCTGTGGTGAATCAGTCATAGGAGATATCACAGTGCTTGAGACCACCCTTCATTATGCTTCTCTCACCTTGAGGTTTGAGAGTTGCAGTTTCCCATCTACTACACAGTACTTATAAATCCTACCTTTCAGTGCTTATTCCAACTCCCACTCACTGTTTTTAATTCACAGGCAGAAAGCACTAGTGAGCTTCCTAATATACCAAACTCTGAGCTAGAATGTTGGAAGCCCATGATCCAGTCATTGGAAAACTCACTGGAAAAAGATGAGAAAACAGCAGCAACAATAGTCTTAATTTGGAAGTCATTTACTCTAAGTAAGATGTGGCATAAGCATTTTATATGTGTTGTCTCGTTTACTCATGAACAGATGGAATACCTACCACCTTTGAGATATGATTTTTCTACTTCATTGTTCCAAGATGGCTGCTCAAAGCCCATCAGTCAGTCAACAGTAATGAGGAAAGAAAGAAGAAAGTGAACATGCTCCTTTCCTTTTATGACACTTTCCAGAAGCCATATATGGGATGTTCACTTAGGTAATATAGGATCTAGTCACTTTATCACATTCAACTTTGGAAAGATGTCTTCTTTATTCCAGGAAAACATGTATCCAGATATAAAATACATATATTCAAAAAACTTGGTGGTGTTAGAGTATAACAAGAGCTCATAAAGATCTATCTATAGGCCCTGATCCTCTGGCACTAACTTTTGGTGCTGTTGAGTCTATCACTGTCCATTTTGATATCCAGTACAGCCTTCATTCTGCTATTGTGGGCTTGTACATTATCACTTCATCTTCTATGAATGGCCTTTGTTTGGGAATTCTGTATACTGTGGATATTATCTGAGGTGAGACAACCAGTCATTTGTAACCTTAGAAACTCTTTCCTCTTTCCCAGTCTCCTATTTGTTAAGTAAGCCTGCTGTTAATGGACCCTGAAAAAAAAATTAAAGTAAAGTAAAATAAAAATTCTACCACCAAAATAATAGGGGGAGTTCATATTGGGGAGCATCTGAAGCACTTTGATATAATCTTGAAAAGAGTAGGGGGTTGGTCAGTTAGAGAAAAGAAAAAGGGTTTTCCAATAAACAAGTAAACAAAGGCATGAAGCCAAATAGTTCCACATATTCTTGGTGTGATCTTAGAGAGAATCTCAATGAGATAGATATTTATGACTCATTAAGCAGTTACAATTGCCTTTAGTAGTTGATGAGAGCTCCTGCTAGATATCAAGATTGGATTTACTGTGTGTTGAGTTGGAGGTGAGGGCTGCTGGCGATGGTGGGAGCAGTAATGACACAAATAATGAATATTTACTTGCTTCAAGTCTGGTCTCCATGCTCACTTAACACAACTAGTTTCCAACTAGTTTTTATTACTGTTAACATTTTGAACAATTAGTATAAAGGCTCAAAGAGGTAAATTATCCAAGGTTATTACACAATTGCAGGACAGAAAGATTTGAACTCAGGTGTAAGGTTAGTATAGGGAATGATGTCCCCCAAGTCAGAGTCACATGACTAGAATGATGGGAAGATAGAGAATTATTGTGAACTTTGCAGGGTACTCACTGAGCCTGGATCTCATCTGACTATTGGCACACAGGAAGGAAGAATCAAAACTAAGTCAGATTTTAATGAAAGATAAGGTAAATTGAGGTGATGTGAATGGAGCATAAGGGAAGCAGGCTTGAAGCCAAGCCAGATAGGTAACTCTACTATTGAGAGTCATAAACACACAGTTCATGGAAGACAAGCACCCGCCAACTTCCCCAGACAAACAAGGTGGGTGCCCAAATGAAATGTGCTCAATGATTAGTTCTTACTCTAACTTCCTAGAAACTCTACTTAGGTTAATCAAACACCATCTTCCAGAATAAGTGATACAAGTTTTAGAAACTAGTGTTTTAAGATGTAGTGGTCTTTTCTTCCTGCTACTGTCCACCATGTATCAGGTCATAAAGCTGAATAAAGTTGAATTGCATAAAGTTGAATTGCATCAGATAAAAATGGCTCAAAACAAATGGATTTTAATTAAGTTTGACTCATCAACATTTTGGCAGTCATAACAAAAAAAAAAAAAAAGAAAAGAAAAGAAATATTCCAAATGAAATGAAAGAGGAATTGTATATATAAACAGTCTTGTCATAGAATATCAGTTTAGGCTTGGAGTTAGCACATATTTACTATCATGCTTTTCCACTAAGTTTCCAATATTATGAATCAGTGGACTGAATTTACTATGGTCCCTCAAAAGAGAACTCCAAAACATTCTCTTTTAATTGCTAAAAAGACAGAAAGTATCCAATTTTCACCAGAGTAATCCTAAAAACACTGCCTTTAACTGCTTGTGAAAGAGTACTGAAGTTAAACTTTAAGATTTGATGGCAAATAAATTAGTCATCAACTAAGATCATGGCAGTGTTAAACAGCTTTGCTTAGAGTCCATGGATAACAGGAAATGACAAAGAGAGAGTGTCTATGTTATATTTTGTTTTCCATGACAATGCACACAAATTTGTAACTGAGCACAAAAAAATAAATAAAACATTTGAATGTGAGTCCAAAACAGAATAAAGAACAGGTGCAATATAAGCCAAGTGAATTTCAGTTTTCTGCCTCAGGTTAAAAAAATTTTTTTGAAAGTACAAGTAGAACATGCATTTAAAATCACTGAACATGCTATGGAAATTAGAAATTATGCTAGAAGACATAAATGAACAAATGTTATGATTTTCAAAAAAATGTGATCAAGTGTACTCTACAAACTACAAATATTATTATGGGTTCTTAAGGAATGGCACGAATGTGGTCATAAGTCGTAGCAGCCATTATTAACAGCTAATGTAGCCACACCATGTTTAAGTTTATTTTGTTCTTGGAATGAGTTATAACAAAAACAATACTTTGTTAATATTATGAATAATATCTGGACTTCTGAGAGGGCATCTCAGAACTTTGATGTAACCAATCTTACGAACTAAGAATAAATAAAAAGATTCAGTGGATAAACATTATTAACAAGTCGGTGTATCTCCTATGTTTATGAACATGTATTTACATATATAATCTTTGACACTGGGATGACATTTAAATTTGATGTTTTAATTTCATTATTCCTCGAAAACTCTGTAGAATTCCAGGTTCTGGAAATAATGCTCCTAAAACATCATTCTTCCTCTCATGTTTATATTGGTGGTGTCCAGATGTTTCCTATTCCAGAGTACTATGATAAACATCCTTGTTTATACTTAGGTGTGTTTGTATCTTAAAATTTTAATGTCTTTTTATCTTTTATCTGTTTTTGGATATATCTCTGTGAATGAAAGTAGAAGATCAATGTGTCCACATTTTAATTGTTGAAAGTACTACTAGTTTGCAGAGCTTCAACTTTATATACTCTCAACCATAGGGTAGAAGTTCTAATCCAATTTTAAGTGTAACAAATATGATGGTTAGAACTTGGGGTTTTACTACTGTTTCCCTTATTATCTAGGAGCTATATAGCTTTCTATCTGTATTTCTTTTCTTTAGTGGATTATCTATGTAAATAATTTGTATAGTTATTTTTCCTTCTTAGTTGCTTTGATTATGCTGTTATTTGTATGTTATTTGTATTGTCCTCTTTCAGTTACTATTTTTCTTTCAGTTTTTATGTAGTGATCCAGTTAGAATTCTCAGTTGTCAATGCAACCCAGTCCTACTAGTTATAAAGGAAAGAAGTTTATAAAAGGCATTAGATATATTGCAAGTTCCAAGGCAAAACAAAAAGCTAGGTAGGGGAAATGTGCCATTACTACTTCATTGTCTGGATAGGCTGCTCTACCTGCCCCCATGGTGTGAGGTGACTGCCAGGCTTATTCCAAAAGCTGGCTTGGCTGTGCTTGCTAACCTACCTCATCCCACATCAGACTTTCTGAGTCTGACATTAGAATGGGTGTATTTTAAAGTCGTACACAGTCTCAATAGTAGTTATAAGACAATCTGGGAATATGGGTTTAGGTATTCAACCTTAAGAAAGCAGAGCTTAAAAGGAGAATGATTTCCCAAATATCTGAATGGCATTCAAATCTTGCTGGCCATTGAGAAGCATTTAACATGTCCATTCCATGTAGTATTTCTCTCACATTTATTTTAGATTTCATGAAGTCAAGTATGTCATTTTTTTCTTTGCACTTTCATGACTTTGTTTTAACTTTAAAAAAGAAATTGCTGCATGATCACATACATACTCTTCTGTAGTGTCTTCCAAGAGTGCCATAGTCTTATGTTTTAGTTTTCAGATCTTTCATTCATCTGCAGTTTATTGTTATATAATGAAGTATGGATAAAATTTTAAACTCTTCCAAAAGCAAAAGCAGAGTTAGTTCTGCCAATATTCCTAGTTGAATAACACATAATTTACTAATTTTATAGTATCTTTCTTATTATATGTTACTTATCCTATAGAATTATTATTTATTCCACACTAGTATTATACTATTTTGTTTAAAGTAGCTTATATTGAATTTTTATATCGATTAGGACAGGCTTCTTTATTGTTGCTTAATTTCAAATTTTTCTTAGCAATTTTAATATGGTTTTCTTCTATATACATTAATATTCACTTATGTGTTCTAAAAGTGGGAGAAAATGAATTCTAATTGAAGCTGCATTACTTATATGTTAATGTCAAAAGAGTGACATTTTATGGTATTAAGTCTTCCTATTCAGAATATGATCCATCTTTCCATTTATTCAGGCTTTGTGTTATACCCTCCAATATAATTTTATAGTTCTCTTCATAGTTTTTCTCATTAAGTTCCCTCTTAGGTATTTCATGGCTTTCTTCCCACATTATTACAAATGGGATCTTTCTCTTTTCCATTTTCATAAATGTCAATTTAGCCCATATTCCTAACTTTAACTTATTATACAATATATAAAGGGTATAGGCTAACCTTCATGTAAGTAATTTCCAGCATGCTCCATATTGATAATATAATCACTTTATGCAAAATAAATTTGATAAGACATGACTATTTCTTAATTACAACTGATTATCTCATTCACTAGCTTTATTATTTTTTTAAATTGATAGATCTGTTAGATATTCAGTATCTAGTTTGAAGTTCTAATTTGTCTTTACCATAGCAACTCTGTGTGTGTTATCCTTACTAGTAACAAGAAAAGGTTATCCTGAAATCTGATGCAAATTATTATATAAATTACTATAATTTATATGAGTATGCATACAGCTTCTCAATGATTATTTCTAATTAGACCTAAAGTTATAAACTGTTAGTAAAACTGTGAAATTATATATTTCTCTAAACAAAACCTATATTCTAGTTTCTACTACAAACCAAAAACTAAAATTTACAACTGATCATGACCTCTAGGCACATAAACAAGTAAGTTTTTCTATAAAATGTTCAGAGCGTTTTGAACAAAATAAGAATTACAACTACACCTGCATTAGTTTTAATCCTCTGCCAGAAATGCAAAGACTAGTTTCCTTGAGGCATTGTCTATGGAGTTCTGGTAAAGGAAGGCACATTGTAAAGAGTAGGGACTTCAAAAACATGAAGAGTGCCACTGGATGCAGCAATGACTTAAGGCAAATCATTGCAATTTTGGTCAAAATTCATGAGAGACTAAATCATACAACTTCTTGGCCTGTAGTTTCTGAACCGATACAGTGAGAGTGTAGTGCGCATTTAGGTCTCTCACTTTTCATGTTCTAAGACTCATAAGGTTCAAAGGCAGACACTGTCACCCTTATCAAGACCTCAGGAAATGAGTGACAAGTATAAACCCATGGAAAAAGGACTATTTCAGCCATGCCACAGCCACAACTTTCAGGTAATCTGGTCAACCATAGTTTGCTTGTACAAACATTTCACCAAAGCCTGGACTACAACTGATGACACCGCTACACACAGGGAGGTGGTGATTCATTTAATTTAAAACTACATTTGTATGCCAATTCTTATAAAGATTGCCTTTGCTTATTCGGATACTTTACAAATGTAACTTGCACACTAGTGGCCACCTTAACATGGCCACCCCCAGGGAAAGGGTGTTTATGAACACAAGCACTCGATGTGTGCATGGCAAATTAACCCTATCCCAATTTACACTGAGCTCCAATGAGTCACATTCTGAGAAAAATGTCTAGCATGGATATAGGATGCAAACAGAAAAATGAATACAATTTTCAACATGTAGTTTATGTTCTAAAAACATAACTGCAGAACCACATGCAAGTATCTAAATAAAGTAAGGCTTCTCATAAAATCCTATTATAAGATTTATTTCTAATCTAAAATGAATTTTTAAGCCCTTCTCTTCAAACATGTATCCAATACACACAAAGAAAATCACCAAGAATCTTGGATAATATCTCCCATAGTTCAGCATTTCAAGGGGCTAGAGTTGGCGAATGTTTTTCTAATCAAGAATTTCCTCTACTTCAGAGATTAAGGTTTTGGAGAATAGTTAGAGGGCTTGAATCTTTTAAATAATGTTGAATCCTTCAGGTATTAAATTCAAGACAAAAATGAGCCACAAATAATAGACACCAAGAAGAATAAAATAGAGATGACTACCAAATACATAACATCATTCAAATAACATGAAAGACATATGGTTGTCATAAGTATACAGGTTAATAACCATTGGGGTTTTTTGTTTGTTTGTTTTTTGCCTGTTTGTTTTATAAATTTCCCTCATACATAGAATTAACAAGCAGATCGTTTCTTTTAATCTCATTCTTGCACAAATGGCTTCCTGGGCTCCTTTCTCAATGATGTCAATGAGTCTAATGAAAGACCCTACCATGTGCACATCAAGGTAACCATCTGTGAATTGTCCCTTTCATCTAGCTTAATTTGTAAAACCATCCAGGGTATTCCAAGCAGTTACAGATCCTACCCTAGAGTAAAAGAAAAAAAATCTTTCTCTAAGAAATAATTGGTTTCCCTGTCTGTGGGAATAAAAGTCAGTTTACTGAAGTTTAATTAGTTCCCTGCATGATGTATTTGATTCCAATGACACTAAGTGGACAGTTACATGCCCATACACTTGATTTCCATGTACTGACAGGTTAACTGCTGTTAAGCAATGTTTATTGGCTCTCTGGGTTGGAGTCACAATTATGTGTGTTTTCACTCAATAGGCAAGTTTTTGTAAATAAACACCACACCGAAGAAAAGTAAAATCAATTTCATCCTGCAAAATCAGGCAAATTGAAGGTACATGTCATATCTGGTAGTTCCTGTGCACAACTACCCAAAGGTGTTGGTAAATGCAGAGGAAGCAAGTGAATGAAAGAAGACCTTTCACTTCCATTAACTTTCCCCCATTTTTGGTGATATTTTTAAGGAGATGAAATTTCCTTCATATATCATCTTGCTGTTTTAATTGGCCAATGGCTTTTACAGCATTTCTCCTTTAATTTAAATTTTAATTCTAATTTTCATGATCTTAAGCAGTCTTACATACTGTAGCATGTGGATGAGACAGTTACTTAGTAATTTTGATAATTTTTCCATCAGAAATACAATTCCTATCAGGGAACTCAGATCCCTAAGAGGTCAAAGGCTTTTGACAATAGAGTGAATGATGGCTACCAACAATACCAGATGTTGTTAAACAAAATCTTAAATCTTTCCTGTAGGTATAATACAAACTTCCAAGTGTAGGATTAGAGAGGCTTATAATGTTATGTAGAAGCAGGAGGGTAGGTGTTGGCACATAGTATGAGCAAAATCATTCCCAATCAAAGAAAAGAAGAGATACTTCAAAGGGGCACTACAGGATACTAGAAGATGTGCTCATGTCATTCACAACAACATGGATGAAATGGAGAGGAAGATGCTAAGTGAAACTTGTCAGAAAGAGATAGACAAATATCAGATGATTTCACTCATGTGGAATATAGAGAAACAAAACAAAACAAACAAACAAACAAAACCAGGCAAAAACAAACCAAAACAAATCCTAAAAATCTGACAGCAGAATTGAGTTCATCATCTGAAGAGGTGTGAACCTTTACCCCTAAAGTATATACAATGATGTGACAAATACTGTCACTAAAAATAAAAACAAGTGTTCATAGCAAAGTACACTGCTATTCAGGACTGTTCTCACAGTTCAAGAGGGCCAGATATGAAATAATACCATTGTCTAATGTTTTACTGAGATACAACTTACATAATAACCAAAGGCACATATTTAACATGTATAATTTGATGAGCTTAACATAGCTACACCACAATCATGTCATGAATATTACATGCCAGAAATTTCCTTGTTCCCTTTTGTAATCTCTCTCTCCTTTCCCACCCCTCAATATCCCTGGGCAATTACTGGCCTGCTTTGGTTCATTAAGATTAATTTGCAGTCTCTAAGATGTTATAGAGTCATATGTATGCTTTTGTCTGTATCCTTTCTCTCAACATAATACTTCATGTTGAAATTGATTACTGCATCTATGTTTCTTCTATATTTTGTTAGAAAGCATTTCATTGTACGGACATTTCACAATTTTTTATCGAGTAAAATGTCATGAACATTTGGGGTATTTACAGTTCTATGCTCTTATCAATAAAGCTGCTATGAACTTTCATGTGCAGTTTTTCTATGGACATACACTTGGTTTCTCTGGGGGTATTTATCAGTGCAGAGGGATTTATGGCAGGGTATGGTTATTAAATTTTAATAAACTGTCAAATTCATTTTTAAATTCACTCATATGTATATAGCACTGTATATCCCCCTCAACAATGAGTGGGACTCAGGATGCTCCATATACTCACCTGCACTTCACATAATCAGTATTTCCAATCTACTTGATCTCAGGTACTATATTAGTAGGTCATCAGTGATGTCTCCCTATGTTCCTATGCAACAGTTCCCTATGGCTCTGGGCATGTCTTCATGTATATTTCTGATATTTGCATATCTTTTATAGTCAAATGTTTTGCTCTTTTTTTTTTTTTACTGTGGTGTTGGTCTTTTGATTATTGAGTTCTAAGAATTCTTTATATATTGTAGATTAAATCTGCAAGAAATATTTTGTTTAATGTATCCAATTGACTTTTTCTTTTATAGTTTTGACTTTTAGTATCTTATTTAATAAGTCTTGGCAAACCCAAGGTCACTAAGATTTTCTATGTTCTCTTGTAAAAGTTTTATTGTTTGCTTTTTGTAAACTTTAACCTTACATTCTGATCTACAATTCATTTTGAGTTATTTTTTGTTTAGAGTGTGACATATGGGCCAGGGTAAATTTTGTTGCATTTGACACTGCAATTATTACAGCACCATTTGTTATAAAGATTATCCTTTCTCCAATAAGTAGATTTGGCATATTTGTCAAAAATCAATTGTATAAGTCCATTCCTGGACTCTGTTCTGTTTATTGATCTATTTGTTTGTATTTTATCACACCGTCTTGCTTCTCTAGCTTTACAGAGTTGGATCAGGCAGCAATCTATTTCTAAGGGCCAGACACAAGGTTAGAACCAGATAAAAATAGGTATAATTTGTTGAAGAGGCCCAGAGGCCTCGTGTCAGAGCTCTGTAGAGCTCCGTCAAGGCTCAAGATTGGTCCTGGAAACAAAGTAATGTTGATGCTACTGGAGGTACTACAACATCCCAACCACAAATTGGGCACAGAAAGGAAAGAAGACTGTGGAGGCTAAAGAGGCTCTATAAATAATTGACTTTCACACATAGATTGAAATTTTACTGAAATAACCAATTCAGTCTTTTTCCATGCAGTCCTGTGTCAATGAGGCAAGAGCAGGCCACTGTGGTTATGTCCCCATAGAACCAATGTCTGAAAGGTCAAGTCATGAGAACACCTTTGGGTGTCTCCTCTCTGCCAGAAACAAATAGACACATGTCTAGTCAGACAAATAGGAAAAGCGAGACAAACTTAGCTGGTTGTTTTAGCACTAGCCTGCTAAAATGGGGTAGTCACCTTACTTTTCCATTTTCAAGGCCTCACAACATGAGTTTTCTTTAGATAGCCTTTTGTTCCCTAGGTCTACACATAGCTTTTATAATTACAAGAAACATACATGTCAAAAACAAGAGCCAGTGATACACATGTTGAACAACCAATAAGAAAAGCTTGTTCGATTTCCAGTGTCAAAGTATACATGCACTGTATTAAAAAGAAAATCAGTATATCAAAAAAAATAGTAAAAGAAAATATGGCCATTTTCCTAAAAGCATAAGAACAAATCTGGCTCCAAGAAAAGTTGAAATTGACTTGGCGAGGGCTTTGATGAGCACAGTCTGAGACAATAAAACAGTTACAAAGTCTGAGTTCAAGTGTCATTTCTCCATAGTTTCTGAGGAAGATCATTTCAGTTGGAATTCACTGCTCAACAGAAGTCTTCAACAAGACATAAGCTAGAGAATGGAAGACATGGAAAATTACTGTGGCTAAGAGTGCCCAGATGGAGAAGAGAACTTCACACAAATGCATACTGAAGTTGGTAACAGAGATCTTCCCTTGCAGGAATGTGGCCCCTTCCATTGGCGGAGCGTTGGCCATTTTGGGGCCTGATTCATTTGGCTCTGTGACCACTGAACAGCTCAACTGGGCTCTAGTCCAGACTGACTAAAAACAATCACCACAGGAATGTTCCAGAGATTATAAAATAGAGAAACTGGTGCCATGTTACTTGAGGAGAAAACTTCACAGCAAGCCTAAAGCCATGGATATTCAAGATCATCATTCTCTGTACCTGAAGAGGTTTGAAACACATCCAATCACCTTATTGCCATGTTCTTGCTGAAATAAATGGCATCATAACATTATAGCCTTCATGTATGTATTATTATAAATCAATATCTATACATACTACATTAAGTTTATGACTACTGTCCAATTTTGTCCTTCACCATATAAATGACCTCTTGACCTGTTGTTAAAGATGTGAACTTAGTGACAAGTAGGTGTCTTCATTATTCATTCAGATGGGAGCAGGGAAGTCACAATATTTGGAAATCATCATACAGAATCCTACAAAGCCAATTTCAACTCTTGGATAAATTAAGTATTAGTGAAAACACACTTTCAACAGACACTGCAATCATGTCAATAGTCAATGTGATCAAAGCAAACTGAATTCAATAGGAGGAAGAGAATGCGGTGGGATTCATTCAAACAGTGGTCAATCCCTCTATGCATGTGGATGTCTCTCTATTCCTTCTTTCTTTTTCTCTGGCACAAAATAAACTGCATTATTTTTATGTGATTCAACCACTATCTGATAGTGAGAAAAGATAAGCACAAAAGTGTAAACCACTTTAATTCACTAAATTCTATCCCTGAATTCTTTCTTAGCACTCCTTCTGTAGCCCTGCATTATTCTAGCTACTGAGTATCTTTGTTTCCTTGCTATAGACTTTCCTGTGGTCTACCACTGGGCTTGGGAGCTAACATACTAGCATGGAAAAAGGGGAGTGCCCTCAAATTACTGAGAAATAATATGAAATAAAAGAGACCCCACAGCAGCCAAAAAAGAATTTAATATCCGAGGTTTGTATCTAGGTCACAGTAGGACACTTAACGTCTTGATTTTACTTCCTAATAGGAAATATGGTCACTAACACTTCTCCTACCTAATCCATAAGTATCTGTGAGGCTAAAATATAGTATTTTGTGAAATTTCTTTCAAAGCGCTGAATACAGTTTAGGATTGACACTTGTTACTATACGAACACATAAACAGATTAGATTTGTTTTCTTCATATTGTCTACTTACTCCTATTCTGAGACTGGTTCAATCACATTTAAGGTCGAACTCCCACAGACTGTGAGCATCCTGGAGATGGCTTTGGAGAACTTGAACTGTTGCCACTTAATACTTGAGGACCAGACTAAATTGGGGGTCTTTTTATAATCTGGACCAGTAGACACGGTTAGCACACATAGTCCCACTCAAGAAGTGATTCAAACACTTAGTGAATTCTAGAATCAATTAGGCCATCACTTGGATGTGTATGCAATATACCAACACAATCTAAATCTCCAGGATTCATAATCTCCACAATCTTTCAATAAGTGAGTGAAACAATTATCCATTAGGATCACATGGTAACACACCATTCACATTAAAACAAACAGAATTTTAGGGGATTGCAAAACAACAAAATAAGTTAAATCAACAATGTAGTGTTTAAACACATCCAGCAAATCCAAGGCTCCAAAACAGCTGAAAACAATTTGAGGCAGAAGATCAGCCAAGGAGAATGTCTAATTTCCATTAATGTAGGAGTATCTACTCACCCTGCCATAGTCGCAGAGACAGCATCTGAGACAGTTTGCAAGCCTGGTTCCAGCTAAACTTGTTGAAAATTATCTGCTGGCAGCATTTCAAGTTCTTCATTCTGGAGACAAACTGTCTGGGTTCAGTTCGTGAGATGATCACTTCCAGCACCATAACCTTAGGCAAGATCCTAACCCCCTCTGCCTCAGTTTCTTTATCTATCAAATGGAGCCAGCAATGCTAACCCATTCAATTATTATAAGGATTAAATTGAAGGTAATTAGAATAATTTCAGATACAAAGTCGCATTAAATATTATTAATCACTGTTATGTCATTATTATTACATGTAAATACTAAAAAAAAAATAACGTCTGACATGTCTTTTACTGTACACCAAACTGATGCTTTCAGATGTGCAGCATGTACTACAATTCTCACTTTATAAGTGAGAAACTAGTAAAGAGGCTGAATTACCAACATCACCCACTAAGTTGGTTGGTCAATCACTGTTTCTAAAAATCCTTCCCCTGCCACCTTTACCCATGTCCACTTAACCTCAATGCCTCCAAGAATTTGAAAGTTTCTTAGAAACACAAATGAATGAAGTAATCCTTGTGGGTGATTGTTAGAACAGAGAACAAGTTCTAAGCAAGCCAAAATTCCATGTTTGAAAGGAAGGCTAGGCAATTACATTGTCGTTTTCAAGTGAATGACACAGCCAAGTTATTTTGCTGTTGGACAGAACTTTCAATCTGTAAAGTTTCATATCTAGTCAAACCAAGTTAGTCTACTGCAAAGAGGACAAACAGTTGTAATTTTTCAAAACAATCTAAGAAAAAAATGAGCTTTTATATCATGGAGGCCTATGACTCTGAATTACATGTAGGTTTCATGAAAAGGAAACAAAATAAAAACAGGAAATTTCTTTCCCGAAATGAAAAACATCCAGAAATATACTTCTCCAAATTGTGGTAAAAACTGTTTAACACATATTAACTTTAAAATCACCTTATCCATAAATTAGTAATGATCAGGATGCATTAAAACCCAGTTGGAAATATAAAATCCCAGGTATGGCTACACACCAACATTGAGCTTGCTGGCCTCAATCCCTTTTGCTTTGCCATCCGTTGGATACATCCAAAGAGGAGGCCACTAGGATTTGATGTTGTGTCACATACAACCTGAGCAAACTGGCACCTGGTGCCAATGGCTCTGTTCCTTCAGTGAGAGGGAAAAGAAAGGCAGAGCTCATGAGTACCATATATTCACTCTATCTGAAAAACTATACATTATGGAGCCTCCAAGATACCATTAATTCTCTTAACACTTTGAGATTCTTGCACATCTCTGATGCACTGAAATCCAGTTTCCTCAAATAAATGTCAAACTGAACACATTTTGAGACTTAGTATTTCCTAAGAAAGGAAGAAATATACAAGTAGGTAAAAGTAATGGATACGTTCTTGCTATCTCTTTCTGTCATGGTATGGCAGGAAAGAAGGAATCATTATCATTTTAACACTGCTACTATGTCATGTATGGTTTCCAATGTATGGTTAATAGCACAACTATTCTTCAGCTGTTTAGTTCACATCATCAGCATAAATAGCAAAATATCAAAGAGGACAGATTTGGAAAGTCCTAAGTATTTATTGTGGCCTGATAATGATAAGCTCATCATCCCTTTGAATGAATGAAATTACAAATTGTCAAAACAATATTCAATTCAAATATCATTCAGTGTATAGTAAAATGGAGGAGACATTGAGTTGGACACACATCCACATACTAATTGACACAATCCTTTCTGTAATTACTAGGCCTTGACATGGCCTCAGATGAAATATAGGCAGCCACCTCTAGGGTCCAGAAATATTATCCACTCACAAGAGAACATGTGTCCAATCAATCCATTTGAAACAATTGCCAACTGTGGATGTGAGAATTGTTTTCTCCTCCTTGACTAAGCCAGTCTTCATCAACATTGACTCTGTGGTAGAGAAGCAAATGCTTCCTGCAGACTCTGTCAGCTCAGCTTTCAGTTCTTGCTCAATCTAGCATAACCCAAGGTTCCAAACTTAGTATTTCAAATGAGGTCAACCTGCCATCAACCTGCCACCTTTCCACCCTGGCACAGTACAAGAACTAAAAGTTAAAAGGATAATGAGGGTTTACCATGTTGTTCTACCCAACACCATTGTGCTCATCCAAGATTGTTCTGTGCACCCGCCTTTCACATGAGGAAGTCTGTGTTAATTCTTGTCATTGCATTAAGATTTTGTCCTACAAATACAAATATTGCATAACGGACAAGATGATTCTTTACTAAATTTGTTGGCTATTTAAAAATCAAAATTTGCACAATTCTTTGGTTAGATTTAGTAGTTTCCTTTTTTCTGAAATACTGCAAAACAAAGGAGGAAATTTAAACATACAAAGAAGCACCTCCATGAGGAGTTCTAAGGAACAGGCCATTGCTGCTGCAGAGTTCATTTCAATGTATAAAACTCAGGCTGTCTTGGCATGGTTCATAAAAAATCATATGTGAAAAATCTAGCTGATAGCTGCCTTTTTCATTGCAGACCCTCTAAAACAAATAACTCTTCAATACACAAAAGGGCTCATGTATTAAATGGGGAAAAGGAAATGAAGACTGTTAAACAAATTATAATTGAGGTGAGTAAAATGTTATTCTGCTCCTAATAAGAAAGACAGAAGGTACTGCAAATTTTGCACTTCATTTATGAAAGAGAGGGGCAACAATTCTTCTCTCTTAAATAAAATCATAAAATCAGTTCAGCAGGTGGGCAGGTTGTCAATATAGGATAGGAATTTAAAGAGAATGGAATGTGTTATATTAACACCAGATGAGGCCCTGCTGTGGATTCCAGCTCTTCCACTCCTCCCTGCTTCCCATGTGGAAGCATGCCGAGGTCCTTTTCAAAGGTTAACCTAGTTTGCTCAGATTTGGACATGACATTGATTAAGTCTAGAGCAAACCAGATTTCCTTACATTTAGAAGCCTCCCAAAAAAGGGCTTCATTAGTTCCCATACCTCTTGAAAGTTTGGTTACAAAAATTAAGAACAGGTTTCATGAATAATAGACACTTTGAGAATAAAATTTTGATTTATCTATCAATGGCTTACAATAATATACAAATTTAAACGCTACGAATTCACACCCAGATATGTGTTTGCCCCAACCACCCACCACCAAAGACCTGATGCCATTCCCATTATTAAATTGAACCCCTCTACACATTCTCCCAAATTCCTTCCCCGCTGGTAGCCATCATATTTTTCAGAGTCTGAGTTATTTTCATTATAATTTGCTGGTTTGTTTTCTTTGGCTTTTTATACTCTACATCTGAGAGAAATCACCCAGTAATTGTTTTTCACTCTGAAATATTTCACTTAGCATCATCACTTCAAGTTCTATCTATGTTGTTGAAAAAACAGGATTTCACCATCCTTAATAGCTTCATGGTTTCACTGAGCATGTACACCCCAAATTCTTTATCAGGTCATTTCAGTGAGCATTATGCTCTCTCCATGTTTTAGTTCATTGTGAATAATGTCGCTATGAATGTAAGGATGCAATTTGAAATACCCCTTCAAATTTAGTGTTTTCTTATTCTTTGCATAAATTCTTAGTAGTATTGGTTGATCACCTGATATTTCTATTTTCAATTTTTTAGGGAATCTCCAAACCTTTTTCTATAAAGGCCATGCCAATTAACATGCCTAGCAAAAGAGGAATGAGAATTCCTCTTTTCAACACACCCTCACCAACACATGTTGCTGCCAGTATTTTTGGTATAGGCTATTCTCAAAGGTGTGATTTTTATCTACATACCCAAACAGTATGTAAATTTGAGCATATTTTCACAAGTCTGTTGGTCATATTTATGTCTCCTTTAGAGAATTGTCTATTAAAATCTTCTGCTCATTTTTGATTGGGTAATTTGCCTTTGTTGCTGTTGATACTGAGTTGAATGAGTTCTAGTATATATTTTTGGGTATGAATACTTCATTAGAGGTATGATGTACAAATTTCTTTTCCCAGTGAGTAACTTGCCTTTTCAGTTTTGCAATGGTTTCTCTCACTGTAAAAAGGGAAATTATTTGATGTATTCTCATTTATTTATTTTTTGCTTTGTTTTCTTTGCCATTGGAGTTGAGTCCCAAAGATATTTCTGCAAAGACCATAAATTCTTAATTTCTAAAGAGCCCCCAAATTGGGGTGCCCTAACTGCTCTGAGTATCTCCATTCAGAGACCAAGTGGTAGGCAGGACCTTCCCACACTAGTGTTGAGTTGAGTTAAACAGGTGCACAAACCCAGAGGCATGAGAGCATTGGAGGCATCTTAAAAATACAACTCATTGTCCTAAAACTCATCCTCCCCAAGAGGATTACTTATCCTAGTCACTTTCAAAATGAATGTGAATGATTCTTTTCCTACAACAAATAACAATTAATGCAGAAACACATCAAAAAAAATCATCCCCCAGTTATTTTACCATTCCCAGGATGTAAAAGCAGCCTGGAAGAATGGATTTGGGCAGATATCTCTAAGAGTTCTTCTAATCTATAAAATACCAATAATTCGTTGTTATACCAATAACAACCTAAGTTTGTTGAAATCATGTATGACAAAATCTCTTTCAAAATCCTATGGCTTGCCAAATACATCAGCAGTCATATTTACTAATATATGAATCAGGATTCTCCAAAGAAACAGAAGCAGAAAAAAAAAAAAAACAGAAGAAAATAGGAGAATATATTGCATAGATAATATATCTATGTACTATCAATCCTTCATTATATATATGTAATATTATATCTATGTAATATCAATCCTTTATTAAAACAGTCTATTACATGGACTTAAGACAGTTGTAAATGCTGAGATCTACTGAGATCTGTAGGCAGTAATCTGCAGACCCAGAAGGGGATCTGATTTGACTCCAATCTCTTCTCAGGTCTGAGAACCAGGCCAGCTGGCAGTCTCACCTCTAGTCCACGTCTGAGTCTAGTCCAAAGCCAGAAGACTGACCACCCAATCGAAGATAGTGCGCCAGAAAGAATTCTAACTCAGTCTTGTATTCTATGCATGTCTTTATTCCAGACCTGAAGCCTCGTTACATTGAAGAGGACACTATGAATTATTGAGCCTACTGATTCAAATATTCATCTCATTTAGGGACCATCTTATAACACACCCAGAATAATGTCTAACCAAATCTCTGGGCAACCTATAGCCAATGAAGTTGGCCCACTGAATAAACTACCATAACAAAAACAGTAGTGATGATGGTCAGAAGAGACCATCCTTCAGCTCCCCTGTTGCCCCATGAAGAAATGTCTATGCAAACAAGACTCCCTGCCTCTGTGCTGCCCCCCATGATGATACTCAGCAGAAGAGGAACAGTGAATTAATTGAGTGGGAAAATATGAACAGGGAAACAGCACCCGTAGGACCACCCACCTGTCTGAATATACATTATCTTGAAATACCTGACTGCAGAATGAGGGCATACCACCTGAATATACCTTGGCTTGAATATACCTGACTGCAGAATGAGGGCATGCAGACCCATGGAAAATTTTAGAGGGAACCAAAGCTTCATACTGTATTCCCCAAACTTAAGCCACTTAAGGAAAGCCCCCTCCAAACACAGAATCTCCACACTTTCCAAATATTTTGCTTCCAGAAATCCATCACCTATTTCTTTAGCTTCCTGGAAATACAACTATTAATGTTTCACAGACACCATATCTTTACCCCTTCAACTTCTGGAAGGAAAGGATAATATCCACTACATTTTCTGTCCTTGACATTACCCAGCAGGGAGCAATTCAGGTAAACTGAATGAAGACATATGGCTACAGTGTCAGTTCAAACTCTCTCCCATCTCACAACTAGACACTTGATTCATGTGCAGTCCTTTTTGTTGACTTTTCTTGTCTCAAAGATTCTTCTCAACGAACATCATTTGCAAGGGGGCTGAAATTTTAAATCAGCAAACTCAACCTTCTAGAAAGTAATCCAGAACAAGATGTGCTTAGTTCCTGTGATTTAGCTGTATGATCCTAAGAAAATTATTTAAGCCATCTTTCCCAGTATTCTCAATTCTGAAATAGTCACAATAATGTTATCTGCCTGTCAGTTCTTGGGTGAAATCAGTTGGTATAGGGAACGAATTCAGAAGTATGCCTGACGCATAGCAAGCATGACAGAATGCTTACTTCATTTCTTCATTTCTTCATTTCTGCTTTCTACTATTTGTGAAGACATGCTCCTGGATATGGGGTGAATGGAAAGAAGCATCTGGTTCATCTTGCTCTCCTTCTGTCACCTATTCAATGAAGCCATCTTCTGTCACTGCCTTATGCTTTTTTGACATAATTATAAGCAACAAGCCCTTTTGTGGTTTTCAGTTTTTCTGCCTTGTCTTTCTTGGCTCATTTGTGATGTTTCTCCTGCTGACACTATTCTTAAATATTTGACACCACTTTTTCATTGGTTCTGTCTTTATACATTTATAAGGACTTTCTGGAGCCTTTGAGATAGGTTCACATTGGTTTCAAGTTCTGTTCATTGGAAATAAGCTCAATTTTATAGTACCAGATTTTCATTTTTTCTCCCTCCCTCCCTCCCTCCCTCCTTCCCTCCTTCCTTCCTTTTTCCTTCCTTCCTTCCTTCCTTTCTTCCTTCCTTCCTTCCTTCCTTCCTTCCTTCCTTTTTTGATTTTCTACTTCAGTGATGTTGAAATTATCAGATCCTCTTTACTAGCAGAATGAGAATTAAACATTTGAGGAGCTCAAGGACCAGTCAATCATAATTTTTTCTCTGCCACGATACAAGGTTTGATCACTCATACATTCATTACTATTAAGAGTAAAAACTTTTTTCTCCTTTTATCATAACAAACAGACACTATTTTTAATTTCAAATATGTATATTTCTATTAAGTATGTAACATATTTTAGAGAATTCATTCTTCTCAATTCATTCATTTGATATTTTATCCTATCAAGTTTAAAGAGGTGAAAACTGAAAAATCATAAAGAAGACACTGCTATGAGATCAATGCAAGAAAAACACTTCTATGCCAATCAAGAGTCATATAGTCAAAGAAAAGTTGAAAACCTGACTTTAAAGGATAGGAAAATAAATGAACATATTCTCAGTTAAAAGGTAATATTTACAGCCTAAATATTAATTTTTAAAATTGTCCTATGTCAACATTATTTTGTCTAATACTTGCCAACTACACGGAGCCACCCTCACTAGATGTCTTACATGGTGAATGCCACAAGAGAATGCTTATTTCTAAAGGCAAATTCTACAATTACGACAAACAAATATTGGCAAATTTTACAAAAAAAGTAACCACCTGAGAAACTTTAATGGACTATTGAAACACCTGCTACATTCAGATATTTAATAGTCATGTAAAAGCAAAATAAGAATAAATGTGGTCTCCAGTTGGGTGCAAAAACCTAGCATTGTCATTGGAGGTGTTCCTTTTCCATAGGATTATCTCAAACACCCAAAGGAGACACAGGAAAAGATATAGTAAGTCTGAAGGTAAAAGCTTCCCTTCTACGAGGGATGCTTCTCTACCTAGGAGTTGGCAACTTAAGAAGGAAATATCTATAAATGAAAGTCACATTTCTAAGGCAATTTCCTAGAAATCTCTATGTCAAAGTTCTTAGGTCAAAATATACACCATATTAAGGTTCTTGTTTCATGTGTATTAGCATTTCTTGGGTATGAGAAAAATAACAGAAGTTTGAGATGTAAAATATATTTTACCCTACCAGAAAGAGTAACAAACATGAGCACACTAAAAGCCCAAGAAGTCCAACAATTAAAAAGAAACCTGTGTTTGACTTTGCTTAATGGAAAGACAGACATTTGATGACAGAAAGATCTTTCTAGAACCCCCTTCACACATGGGCTGGTCATCTTTATCATTAAGGCAAATTCTGTTTTTATGCTTTGAAAGATTCATCTGCATGTAATGTGAACATTTAATCTTTCATCCATTAAAATTTACCTTGGCATCAGGAAGAGTAGAGCTCTTTCAGGTTAATGTTCTTTAAGATGAGAAGATGATTTTTCCATTAGAATATACTGACAAGGTTTATGTCTCTCACCCATGTATACACTCATCTTTCTCATGCCCTCAAGTTCCTATTATTATAACTCAGTCTACCTTCTAGCTTTGAGCTCTCTGTTCCTTTTTTACCCAATTTTACCATACCATAATTCCTAAATATTTATTCAAGCATATATAGTAGAGTTCTATGACACTAAGGAAATGTCATACTCATTATTTGTTCACAGAATTTCCCTCATATATTCATGCAATCGTTCAAAAATTGAATTTAATAAACATGCAATTCTATATTGTAGTGCCATGCATATGTGCTGGAATTGAATTTAAGGTCTAAATATGGTGGTTGTTATAAATGCTGGCTTTATGTTTTTTCAGATAAGGATTAATCAACATTAAAACATTTTCGAACTTTCCAAAAACTATGTTGATTCCATTTGGGCAAGACTTTTTGATAAAAATTCTTCTTGTCTTAGAACAAAGCTATGGAATTTACATAAGTGACTGTAATTGAACTGATGAAAATAAACCAGGTAATGTACTCAGTGGTATATACTAATATAATTTTAACATTTAATCCTTATAATCAACACATGATGTAAATAATATTATTTCTGATTTAGAGAGAAGAAAATAAAGCTATGTAATTTGTTACACATAAATAAGAAGCAAAAAAATTACATATTTTTCATTTTGCAGCATTTTTTTTCTCTTTTAGGGTAAATGAAGGATTCAATCTCCTAGTTCAGTTGTTCAATGCATAGCTTAACCAGGATTTAGTTGTCTGTAAATCAGAGATTGGATAATTTCATTTCCTAATATCTGTTTTAATTAGTTCCAATCAAGGAAAATATAAGATATGAACAATTATATCTTTTTCATACAATTTTAATACAAATTCTCTGTTTCTAGAAAATATAACCTGCAAACAATAATCAAGTTTGATTCTAGGATATTTCATTTGAAAAAAAGAAAGAAAGAACAATATTATTTTCTCTGTTAGGAATGGTTTTTCTAACATTTTCTTCATAACAAACCATTGAACCTAAAAAAAACCTGAATATGTTTATGAACTGGCCAATTCAACAGTATTCTGTGCCAATAAAATGAAACTTAGGTCTCCAATTTCATCAATTAAGGAACCACAGGGTTTAATTTAGAATTTTGAGATATCAGTAAATGAAGTATTCTAACAATTCAATGTATGTTGAGATACATTAAGAGATCAAAAAGCATTTAATAAAATTAAGTTGGTGAGAGGGAAGCTACATTTTCCTCTCCCGTTATAATGGAGGTAGTGGCTGAGCAGCCACTGCATTTTCTAAATTTATCTCATTTGCTAATCTAAAAATGTTAAAACACTTTCCCCCAAGGCGAACTGGTTTTTGAAAGACCTAGTATTCATAGACAGCAAATTTTATTTTGGTTTAAAAATGTTAGAACAAGTGAAAACCTAGAAATTAGAAATATCTTCTCTTCTATCTTCCTTCTAATAATATCTATTCTGCCTAAAGAAGTTTTTCCCTTAACATAAAAGGTAACAAATGCAAACTTAGGCCAAATATTCATATAAAATATGTCCAAGTTCTGTACATAGTAGCATTACTCTTTTTCTAAAAAGTAACTATACTACACATTTTACAAAAATCTTTTTTTTTTAAAACTCTGTACATCATAATTATTAAGACTACAGTTGGAAAAATTAATCAAGGCTACTTCTTAAAATTTTGAATAAGAATCCCTTTCACTCATGAAATTTTTATCAAATATCAAACAATTTTGTATTCACTGGGTACACAAAACTGGAAAAAGTTTCCTCAAAGAAGTTCTAGTGGCTTCAGTGATACCATAAAGGCAACCACAGAAAACATTCTCTAGATCTAACTTTACTAAAAGTAAGCCACCAATAACAGGAATCATTTGCTTCATTCCCAGACTTATGTCTTGAGTTTATTGCTCCACTAAAAGGAGCCAACTATAGACATTACTGATTCTTTACCTTGACCAGAAAAAAAAAAGATATGACAGATATGAAACATTTTTTTGTGGCCAGTAAGCAAATGTGGTTGTATAGTATACAGGAGTGATAGATGGACAGAGGTCATGCTTCAAGAAGCTGTTAAAGGTCAAATATTAAAAATAAAGTAATATTACCAATAATCAGAATGTGAGCTTGTAATTTGACTCAAAAGAGAAAAAATTAACATATGTGCATAAGCTAATATAAGAGGAGATAGGCATAATAAAATACTTAGATTGTACAAATTGTGGTAGTAAGAATGTAAACTGATTCTTCAAAAGCTGGATGTATCTGTGTTAAGTCAAAAGCTGGATGTATCTGTGTATAAGTCAGAATGTCAAAAAAAAAAAAAACAAGTAAACAGTTTCTAAATTTAGTTCTTCAGTAATTTCCCCAGGAAATTCATTCCTTCTAATCATTTTCTGCATTTAGATATGACTGACAAAGACTTTCAAGGGTACAGGAAGTTATAACCTTGGGAGCCCCTGAACCCCCAAGATATTGGTGTCTCTCCAATTTCAGCATGCATCCTTCCCATAATCTCTTCTTCACTCTCCTGGACACCTCTTGTCTCCTTCCTTTAGTTAATTATCTCTCTATTGGGCAGAAAGCTCTGGTTTCTGAAGCCCCACATCTGAAAACTAACAAACTCAAACACATGTCGTTATTTAGAAGAATAATTGTCCTCCAGTGTACCAGCTGGTGTTGGGAGACAGTAGCAGCTACAAACAGAAGAGAGCTTCCTGGTTACATCTGTAATTCTTAACCATTACAATGAGTCCCATGACCACACTTCTTACAGAAATTCTACAATCATTTCTTAATAATTATGAATTATGTATATATCAAGAATTATGTATATATTATATGTATATACTCTTCCATCTGCAATGTGGATTTTCTGCTTTTGAAGTATATGGGATTGAAAGAAACACTCTTAGAACTGAACTGCTTTCTTTCATTACTTTTTTAATCATCCTAACAGCCCTGGAAGTTTGAGTCTTCCTGAGGGAGTTAGTTTATCCTCAGGAAGATATTTCCTAGTTAAAAGTAAACAGATATGTCCACCTGACTTTTAAGGTCAGACTGTGACCATGACAGTAAAGGACATGTATTTTCTATTTTCTCTAAAACATTGATGCCCAGTCTCTGGTCTTTCTTGACCTTTCAAGAGTTCAAAGTCATGTAAAAACTTCCACATACACCAAAGAAAGATGTGTATAGTATCACAGAGGAAAAACCTCTCTGGCAATGGTATCTCCAATAACATGGGATCCTATACAATGAAAACCTATACAAGAACCACTCTACAACAAAATGCATCCTGAAGGAAAAATGCCCTATCAATCTATTCAATGGTGTTTGAATGGGGAGGGCCTCTGTTTTGAACCTCCACTCTTTCCCATGCAAACCCAGATCAATTTGTCTAAACTCTTCCTCTACCTTTCTACCTTTTTCCCACACAGCACACAACCACATCCCAGGTGCTTCCAACTCCTCCAAACCAAGCTACTCTTCCCCCTCCACCTGAAACACTTCTTTAGATTACAATTACAGCACTTTGTTGGGACACAATTTTAAGCCAGCCTAAATCACTTTAAACCGTTTCACTGAGTGTTTATTTCCCCCAGAAATTGCTAAGGTTCTGTTAACAGTAGATCTTGTCATATAGTTAAATTCCATTGGGAACCAAATACCTTAACAGAATATCTCAATGGATGCTGGCTTATGACAATAGGGAACAATATAACTAAAGAGCTACAGGGTGGAGGTTCCATTAAAAAATCCACTAAATTTGACCCAAAATTGGTTTTTAAAATTCTGCAGGGAGAAGAAAACACATCTGACCACAGAGGTCATTCTCTGTGCTATCTGCTTGTGACTGACACATATTTTATTGTACTTACCCCATCATTGTGGAAACAATCCATCTGAACCTACATTCCATAAGTCAATAAATTCCCACTGAATTAAATGGCTAAAATTACCAATAATGTATTTTAGGAATGATTCAAATCTACGTTACAAATACTCTTAGAGACACTTTGATAACCCAGAATGTCTATGGCTGAAATAAACCAAGTATATATTGCATGTTTTTCTGCAAAGGACAAAATGTAAGTGGAAAAGTAAAATAGAAAAATTTTGAACAGGGGGTTAGAATATTAAAGATCTAATTTTCTCTCTCTCTCTCCCAGTTCTACATAAAGACACTAGACACTCTAAATGTCTCAATTATGCATTAGTTCATGATGTCCTTATGAACACACACACACACACAGACACACACATAAAGAGAAATCTAATTTCCTTCTGAGACTATTAAATGACATTTTTGCCTTTCTGGATGATCAATTTTAGAAGATAATTCCCTCAAGAAATTAAACTTAGTTCTTGAGTAAGAAATGGAATTTAGGATCTAATTGGAAATTTCTAAGTTTATACAAGAATGTTGTGGATACCAACTTGATGAGCTTGCCACTGCTTTATTTGAATTTTTTTATTAAACTGGCACCCTGAATGTACAGCATTCTCAAATCACTACGTGTAATTGGTACAGTATTTCAAAAGGCACCTAACTTACAATTAGGCAAGAACTTAAACAATGAAAGAAACTTGGTCAAGAGGCAGTGAGTTGCTAATTTAATTACCAAAGCACATTATGCTCCCACAGCTAAAGTCTTGAAAAGCTTTCTTCAATGATCCTAAAATATTCAGAGTTAAATTTAAATTTTAATTTTGAAAGCGAAAACAAATCTTTATAATAATCAGTCACCACCTTCCTCACTCACACAGTAAGAGCTTGCGATACACATTACTAATTCAAGAATTTTTCCTGTCAGGAAGCCCCCCCCCCCCCATCTAACCTTGCAATTTGGATAGGTGCCATTTTACAGCTGTCTTTAAAGAGACCACTGTAGTTGGTTTCTTTCTTCACATCCTTACTTTTTATTCCTCTTCCTTGTTTATATATGTTTACTTTCTCTAGCGTCACATAGTGAATTTTATTGGATAACAGACTAGACTATTTCAAGGAACATTACTAATTAAAGAACAATTTTAAGGACAAACAATTTAAAGGAAAAAAACAAGCAATGTGATTACTCAGCACAATTTATATTTCCTACATGTTAGATCCTATATCATAGCTAACTAAAATATCAGTTTCAAACTGTCTGCCAGATACAATGTGTGAAAACATAGTCTTGGTACACTGAAAACTAATGTTTCAGCAGTTCAGTATGAAAACAGCTATGAACATTGGTTTTTGATTTCTATGACTAAGGATTATTGTCAATTTCTAGACTCTCTGTGAAGCATAAAAGTGTTTCTGGGTCTGATACTGGTAATTTAAACATAATCATGAGTTGGCTTGCTTATCTGAAAGGTTGCTTAGCACAGCTGCAAGGTTTCCATTACTGATACACTACTATACAATGGGGATCTGAACTGGATCACAGCCAGGGTGCATGGTAGGCAGTACCTACTTGGTTTGTGTAATTATATTCTATGATATTCTATGATATCCTTATGAACAAAAAGAAAATCCCCTAATGATGGATTTTTGAGAACGTAGCCCCATCATTAAGCTACAAGCAATGGTATGTTCAAATTATGCTACAAAACACACTTCTCAAAATTATTAGTAGAAAATGCTTGGCAGCATGAAAACTACAAAACAAGCATTAAGAATTAACCTTAGTTGGAAAGCAAGACTCATAAGCTATCTTTGCGACTTAGTAATTTTACGTACATTAACTTGGAGCACACTGATTCTCACTGAGTCTCCATGTTTTCATCTGCCAAATAAAAACATGTATGCCGATTTTTCAAGAGTGATGACAAAACAAAGTTGAACACACCAGTGTTCCTGAAAGCACTGGTAGAAACCTAAAATAATTAATCCCCCAAAATGTGAAATTTGCCGCATAGTCCAAAATGTTTCTTGGGAAACACAATGCACCTTAGTTAAAAAGCATCATCTTTCTCTTCTTGAGCAATCTCTGTCCATTTTGCTTGAGGAGTATACTCAAAAAGTAGAAAAAAGAGAATATAAGGATGACAAAGAGAACAAAAATAAACCCAGATGCTTGGCCTTTCTAAAATAAGTCTATTTAGAATTGACCTAATTTGGGCAGTATAAACATGAGAACCAATGACTGTATAAATAAACAGACAACTTTAGGTTCCATGAAAAGAAATATCACCACAAATTCTTCATAAATCAACTCATTTCACATGACTCAAATAAAACATAAAATGAACCTCTTTTTGAGAGTTAATTACATGGGCAATTTCACACAGCAATAGTGAGCCAAACTATTGAAAGGCAATTTTCAAATCATGAACTGACTTAAAGGCAGTGTCCCCATGTCCAGGTAAGGAGCTAATCTACTCAAAGAGGTTAAGAGATTTCACAATTGGATATAGATCCTCCCATTGGAAATACTGATCTGTCTGGCCTCAAACATTTTTCTTCAGTTCTTTTAAACATTTCCTGCCTCAGCTCCACAAATACTCAAAATAGGCAGCTAGAAACAAGGCAGATGAAAGAGAATTAAACACCTCATGTTCAGAAGACAACAGCTTTTTGAACAGTTATGGTTTCTTTTCTGATGTGTTCATCTTTTACCAAAACACAACTGTGCCAAATTTCTCCTTGACAATTTATTAGGTGTATAGTCTTGAGCAAATCTTTCATTTCTCTATGATGTAGCTATTTCTTTGTAAAATGAGCATATTCAAACAGAAAACTATCCAGATCTTTCTTTCATAGTTCTAAAAATCTTATGGTTCCATGGTCGTCAGACTTGATAACCAGTTGAAAAGACAGCCTTCACATTTATCAACTGTGCTCACAGGTTGTTCAATTTCTGAACTAGGTTATGTTTAAAGAGCTGATTCAGCTGCCTGCATTTAAACTTTGACCTAATGTTCACTATCAGGTAGAGAGAAAACAGTTGTTGAGATGCACTCTTAAAACCACACTTTGTAACCCTTACTTCTCTGAAGAAAACTCAAGCCTAATTTTTGACTTGTAAAAAGTTGTGTCATGACATCATCCATCCAAATGATTTTACTCAAGGCTGACAGCTATGTGTCTTTATTCTAACCATGGGTTGGACGTGACTTTGCTAGCTAAATCTCAAAATTCATCTTTCTAGTACCAGAGGGAACACTCTACAGCCGAGAAAGACAAAAAAGAAGAAGAAAATAGTGGAAGAGAAAGAATAGTAGCACAACTGGAAAGAATTAAACTGTGGCATAAGATACTGGAATGTAGACTTTGTTGGGAAAAATGGAAAGTTTCCAGTTCTCTGCACTTGAACCCAAACCCCCTACAGTGTCAGGAAATCGGGAACTTAAACTGTCACAAGAAATATAATGGGTTCTACAGAAAACCTATACCACTTATTGAAGAAAGACATGCTAGGTACCAATTCCTTCAAAGGGGTGTGGTTTTAGAGGGGCAAAATGTAGATAAAGGTAAATTTTGGTGTGAAGAGAACATTACTACATCAAAAAATGCCTTTCTCTCTTGGATTAAAATCAAATTATATCACCACCTGTGCCCACCATGTCTAGAGAAACAGGTTCATGTTCCAAAATGGATTAGCTGAGACATTAGATAAACAGCAGGAACACAAATCCATAGCAAAGAAACAGACAAGTCAGCATGAGTCAATGTCATGGTTTGACCATTAGGTTCAAGAGTTGCAATGCTTAAAATCTAAGCATCTTTACAAAAGAAAAGCTTTTAATAACTTTTTGGGAAACCTAATAATCCATTGTCTCTCCAGTCTTCCAGGGCTTCGAAGAATGTGTACTGTGATGAGTCAACTTTGGCGGGACACCACAACTGGACTATGAACATGAGTCCAGATACTAATAGTGATGGCCCTCAAGCCATTTCTGGCCTTAAGGTCAGAAAAGCTTTCAGCCATCGGCCCTATATGTCATGCTGGTCAGGGCCAGAGCATGTCATGCTGGTCAGGGCTCAGAGGTCTGTTTGTCATGCTTAAGACTCCACCCAGAGCTGGGAGGCAGCATTTTCAAGAATAGTTAGTGGTAACTTAGACATAGTCTGAAGGTTCTTCAGAAGCAATGGCTTCCCCAACACCTCTTTCTTTCCTCGTTTTGTTTTTGAATGTTAATCATTTTACCTTAATCCCATGTTACCCAAAATATGTCAGTGACTAAAGAGAAGTGACCAGGAAAATGTGAAATGGGATCATGGAATGGGATGAGTGATCTTTTAGCAAAAGCCCTCATTTCCTAGATGACGCACACCAAGCTCAGAACATGCTGAGGAGGCAAGTTCCAGAACCAACTCAGAAGCACAACTCAAACATATGCAGTAAAGACATGAAGATGTGCTGCTACTAACAGATTTAATTTGAGACCCTTTGTCATCTCATGAAGATAGTTTGTCTATAGTACCCATTCCACTGCCAGCAAAGAGAGAGCCCTTCCCTCATTCCCAAAGATGATACTTCACATTGAGTGGTTACCTTCAAGTTTCCCAGTAACAGTTTATGCTCTGTGGTGGTGTACAACCCACATACCCTGACCCTAGCCTTCCTCACACAGCCCATCAGGGAGAAGGCCAACACAGTTGCTTCAAACTTCAAAATGCTTCCAACCCAGCATTTACAGGTATGTCCCCAATTTTAGAAGGCTGTAGGAAAACTGAATATTATCCTTCACAGCAATATTTCTAGAAATCAGTACCACTCAGACCACTAAATGGTGGCTCCTATCTGTACTTAAAAACAAGATGTATGAATTCAGAGATAAAAATCAGAGATCGAGGAAGGAACAAAATAACCATAATCAAACAGCTGCCAGAAAACCTAATATTTTCTTAACTTTAAAGGTTAAACACAGTGCTGGAGAACAGTGGGGACAGAATCAGAGATGCGCTTTTAAATTGACTTTTCTGCGGCATGTATCCTGCTTGCCTCTGCCAGTTTGTTGGGTACCAGGCTGTCTAGGAAGTGAGGCCAGGGCTGTGTCCACCCTGGAAGCCAGAAAATGTGTTGTCCTAAGGACTCACCCTGCAGCTTTGTCTCTTGTGAGCTGGGAAGATGAGCACTGACCACCATGTTCGCCTCTGGAAACCCCTGTGAGTGATGTTAAACCAACTGCAGCAAACAGTTCTGAAATACATTTCAGTGTAACTAATACCCATAATGAATTTAGTCTTTAATATTCTTACTCATCATTGACAAAACAAGTAGTGAAAATGGATTCACACAAACAAACAGCAAAACAAGACATTTTTTAAGTTTTCTGGTATGCAAAAAAGAAAAAAAAACAGACTAGCGTCTTTTAGAAATGGAGCCCTTTAACTTCAAGAGTTGGAAAAAAATTCCATACTAATTGAGCCCAGTTGCTAAAAATCTGTTTCATATGAACACCACATTTTGTCATTTTCCCGCCTGAATTTACCCTCAAAATTACAGAAAATACATTGTGACAAAAATGCACAAAAACATTGACTGGACCTGTACCAACAGAACCTTCCGAAGGAAATGGCAAAATGAAATGAAAATCTTAAATCCTTGTAGAAATATTTTGAAGCACAAAGTGGAAATATTTAAATCCATGGAGTTCCCCTTCCCCCAATCACTGCGATGGAGCTAGACAGTGCTGTGTTTTCTATTTTTGGAAAGGAGAGTAAAAGTAGTAAGAGAACTTAAATCCAGACAAGAAAATGCAAAGATTATTTAACATCTTTCTAACTTTCTATTTTCACAGCACTAAAATTAGATGATGACTAGACTGACTTAAAATAATGGCAGAAAGAAGTAATAATCTTACAAAACATTGAATTCTGAATAGAGAAGATCACAAATAAATTAAATTGAAGTGATTTTCACATTAAGTCCCAAGAATGAAAGGCTCCAAAGCAAATGTTTAGAATCAATTTACTCAATTTGCACATCACCTTAACTGAATTTCAAGAATGGGCTGATGTCATATTTGAATTAACAGGCAGAAAATTGAAATTGGATTGCTACCTGGTGCTTCGCTGCACCAGCACAACATACCAGTCTGTTTGTTTTAATATGTTGGTAATACAACACCAAGGAATTCACACAAGGAGTATAATCCAGTTGTAAAAACTATTTATATATAAGTCTGATGACAATTCAGAGAAGATAATTCTGTGCTATTTTACATATATTATATATATATACACATACATACTATATATACCAAATAACATCTCAAAAGAAGATATACATATCAAAAATTATCTCAAAAGTAAGAAATACACCAAAAAGCTCAGTCATCATCATTAATGTGCATTTTTAAGACCCTCATAATGTTCCTACTCAATAAATCAGAATTAACACAGACCAAGAACAATCAATCAGTTGAGATGACCAACCTCAATCAGATCACAGATATGCTTCCCCACAGTATAAGCAGCAGAAAGTAAGCCCCCTAAACAAAGATAGGAAATGTACCTCTGCAACACCCCTTATATTTTAGGAGGGTAAACTGTGCAATGTTATGAAAATCAGCAGATACTTCCTAACGTATCTTTCATTACAAATAGCACTGATATCTTACATTTAATCATCATTCAACAATTAGAAAGAATTCTTCAGAATGGAAGTTATATAACCATTAAAATAAAAGGAGCTGATTACATAGTTGGCTCAATTTTCTACTGCTTTAGAAACTATATTTCCACAATCAAACAAGTAATAACTAAAAAACCTCAACTATAAGGAAGTAGTTGAATTTCAGTATGTATTGCTAAACATTAGTCAAATTCTTCATCAAAATAATCACCATGACCAATTTTTGTAAGTAGGGTTTTTCCTTATTCTTTAACTCATCAAACAGATCCTTCTTCTTACACCTAATTACTGGGGGTTCATTTAATTTCTTCAAATTATGTAACTATGACAATCCCATGGTCACATCCTGAAGTCCTGGTATGCCTACTTTCAAAGTTCATAAAGGACTTGTTAACTGCAACACAAGGATTTCACAATGAATTTTTCCACACTTAAAAACAAGATATATAATGTCACAAAGCCTTCCTACAGTCAACCTCTTATGTTTTCACAAAATTTCCCATTGTTGAGACACTAAAGGTCATCAAAAACAACTTTAACATGTAATTACAACAGTACAACAAATAATAAACAGGGCAGTCCCTTTGTCATCTCATTTTTAAGAATCACACATAGGCTCCTTCTGAATAGATCAGAACTCAGACACACATTTTACTTGTCTTCCAAAAATAGCCATTGCTGTGATGTGAGGGCAAGATGTAATGAAGACCAGATCCCTACCTTCACTAGTAGCCACATTCTTCTGGGCTTGGGTCGGCGTGTGATCTGTGCTTGAACTCACGTCGGATGAGATGCTTGAGCTCCCTTTGCCTAGATAAGACATAAAGGAACAGCTTTTGAGTCCCCCAATGTCTGAATTGGACCATGCCATTCAGTCTATTCCATTCTAAGTATTATACCTGTTTCCAAGAAAGAAGCAATAACATTAAAAAATGGGGAGGATTAGGTTTTGTGGCTCATGCAATAGCTGACTCATGCTGGAGTAGATCTGAAGTCCTATTATAACATGACTTAACTATAAACTCAGCAACATTACAAAATATAATCAAATATAATTCAATCTCGTTCAGGCTCACATATGAATCAGAACATATACATCTATAAGAAGTCTTAACATAAAGTTTTTATTTACAATTATAAGCTGTACATTTCCCATAAAGGTAGCATTAACCAGGGGC
The DNA here is from genome assembly GCA_004024945.1 of Uropsilus gracilis. Lineage (NCBI taxonomy): Eukaryota > Metazoa > Chordata > Mammalia > Eulipotyphla > Talpidae > Uropsilus > Uropsilus gracilis. The sequence goes on along the minus strand of PVHY01002059.1, from coordinate 53,193 downwards.
AAGAACCTGCTGGCTGAAAATAATTGTATCACCTGAAAAAAGCAAATTCTCTTTTTCAATTGGTTATTCTTTAAAAAGACAACAACAACAAGCAACAAACAGAAATCAAAAAAGCACTTCAGTTTCCAAATTCAGTAGTTCTCAACTGGGGTGCTTGCTGCCCAAGGGGACACTTAATAGTGTCTGGTGGCAGCTTTAACTGTCACAGCTAGGGTGGCTATATTACTAGTAGGTAGAAGAAAGGGAGCTACTCAACATCTTAAAAGGCACAGAATATTCCCACTCAAAATGTCCATAGCACCAAAGTTAAAAATTACCTAACAAAAATTAAAGGTTGAGTTTCTACTCTTCTAACTTTTAATAGGTACAAATATATAATGTTGAACAGCCTCCAAATGTCTCAGGAAAATCGTAAAATATAAACCACACTCATTGACCAGTAAGAGAGGTGCCAATGATGGCAGTGAGCAGATACTCTAAGATAACTCATATGATGGCAACTATAGACTGACATTTTAAACCCAAAATTCAGAACTTAAAACCTAATCTTTAATGTGATGATATGAGGAAGTGAGGCCTTTATAGGGTGATTATGACTAAAAAGTGGAGCCCTCATGAGTGGGATTATGGTCTTTGTCATAGAGACCCCAGTGTACTCCCTTTACCCTTCATCATGAGGGAACACATGCAATAGACAGCCATCCATGAATCAAGCTGCAGACTCTCACTGGATACCCCAACTATTGGTGCCTTGATCTTGGACTTCCCAGTCGAGAGAACTCTGAGAAGCTAATTCGCTGCTATCTGGTATTTTGCGGTAAGTAATTAAAATAGGTGAAGCCCTTGTTCATGTCCTTAGCTACTGCTTCATTAACAGTGTATAGAACCTGCCTCTCTAAGTGCTAGAACACAGCAATGGGTCCATCCAGTAGATATACCATACATTCTTGGCAACAGGTAGTACTGCCTGGTACACTTCCACTATAAATATTTTTACTGCATAACATACTGGCCAGAAGGCAATATTGCCATAAAGGATAACAAAGTTTGGTTACAAGTGTGGTCAATACAAGTGACAAGAGGATGGAACAGTCCTAAAATAACAATTATGCACACTGATTTGAAAGAAAATATGGCAAGAAATTACTAGAAGTGTGAGGTAAGAGAATGTAAAACTCAGACAGCATACTGTCCAGAAAAGAAGACAGCAGTTTGCAAATCCTTTGGTGAACACAATCTCATCCCATTTCATCCAAACCAAAAATTGACAAAGCTGTGACTTGGTCACAAAGGCAACTAGCAATTAACAAACATCTTCAAGAATATGAATTATCAACTCTTTAGCTAATTTTGAAAGAACTGCCTGTTCCATAATGCCATCTTTGCCAAATCTACCCAACAGATTCTGAATTCAACAGGAAAATTAGATGCATTACAACATCAGTATATCTTCCACTTAACATTATTGATAGTTCTGAATTCAACAGGAAAATTGGATGCATTACAACATCAGTATATCTTCCACTTATCAACATTATTGATAGTTTTATGGAGCTCACAGATACAGATGATCTACCCAAAGAGTTGCTTTCCTGTTTGGAAACATAATACACTGGAGAAGGAGAGAAGCTGAGGGCTTCAAAGTCACCCAATACAACCTATGTTTCCTGCAGAACGTGGAACATATGTCAAACAACAGGTGATAAAACCAGTAAGAAGACCTGGAAGCCCTTTGCAACACACACAAAGCTCAGCCACAAATTGTAACCTCTACCATTTGGAAACAGACATCTCTGTCAATGTTAGCAGAAATGTAGCCAAAAAGAAGTCTTCCTAATTTCACTTTTAATTTTTCACATTCCAATGTGTCTGTTTCAATTAATGTTCCACTTTTATTTTTCATGATTTTTATCTATTTTCCATCAAAAATGCCTCACAGTCAATTAGATACACGGTGACAATACTGGCAGGGAAAATGCCTGCAGCCAAGAACATATGGGAAATCTAAGCCAGCACAGGCAATGGGGAGGGGACTTTGCAGATGGAATCAAAGTCTCCCCTGGTTGCTGTAAATGTGTCAGGAGAGAGGATCCTGAGGGAGCTTTGTTTAAATAGGGGAGCTATTGAAAAGAAAGCATAGAGGTGAGAGATACCTCCTCGGACTTGAAGAAACAAGTCATTTCAGTGCCAAAGCCCAAGAGAGGAAATCTGCCAGCAGTCTGCACTATGAAGACCTGATAAGCCCCACACCAGTATGCCCTAGCCCATGCCCTGAGGGCCTCTGCATGTGGGATCCTGAGTCCCTTAGTTAATCCAGGCCACACTCTGGCCAGGGGAACTGAGATAATAAGGCAGCTGGTGTTAAGTTGCTGCTAAGTTTGTAGCAATTTGTTGTGAAGGCAACAGCACAAATTCACATGAGACCAGTCAGTCAACTCACACCAAACACTTTCATTGCTCAAGTGAGCACCAAACTCACACAAGCAGCTGAAAAGTGTTTTGCAATAGATGCCCCGTGGGTGGTGGTGGTTGTAGAGACCAGTTAGAGAGAGTGAATTTACCATCTACCTAGAAGAAAAGCAAAATAGGCTCCCATTGAAAAAGCTTCCGAGGTTAGCTTCTGTTCAAATAGAGTAGCCCAAGTTCATGGAGGCAACACCACTAGGTGTTTTTCAGTCATGTCCATTGCTCCTTGTGACTTCTGGCTTGGAGGCAAATCTATGACTCCCATTCTCCTTGTCCATGTCACATCATTCTCCCTCAGACTTGACATGGCAGTAATACAGCTCTTTGGGGCTTGTCTACCTTCATGGCCTGGCAGCGCTCACCATTTATCTGCCATGGTTACCCTCTGGAGGGGGTTAGTATGTGGACAGCCATGTGCAAGTCTTGTCTCTGAACTTTGCTAATCCTTTACTTTTTGATCTTGGACATTCCCTCTCCTCCAAGGAGGCTCAGTGTGCATGTGAGGTATGGGAGACGGCTGGACTAAGGGATTCCACAGCTTAAACAGACGATGAATCCATCCATGAATCTGCTATAGTATTCCTTAAACCTGAGCCACATGACACTCCCTCTGATTGGGTAAAAAATCATCACTGTGCACCACTTACAGAGAAACTTAAATTGTTTTTATTACATTGAGTCTTAGTCACGCACAAACAGAAACCTAGAAATAAACTCCATATGCTTTCACTCTGTTTCAACAATGAAATCAAAACAAAATAACAAATTGACCCAAAAAAAAAAATAGAATCCATAAAAATTCAAATTAACAGCACTCATGTATGGCAAGGGACATTACTTTGCTGAGACTGAATTGTCTGTGGAAATAGAAATATGGGGCTAGCTGCTTGGCCAACGCTCTCTGGGTTTGTCAGGTCCACTCCTTGCTTGGACCTTCTGTGAATTCAAACTGGCCACCATTCTCCACCACTCCAATGGGGGCCCTCACTTCCATGACAGGATGGCACACCACTGCAGTTTCACTCGTCCTGAGTGTATAGCATTCACGTTCTTTATGCCTGCTCTGACCTGACGCCTTGCTTGCCCATCCACACTCACTGTAGCAGAGCCCCTTCCTTTGGGAGGCAGGTGCTAGCCTGGACCATAAACACCTGGAGTTGGCATTTACTACTTTGAATTTATCAAAATAAAGCACAAAACAAATACATTGTGGAGGCAAATACTAGATGTATCTGAAACCATCTATGCAGACCCCTTGGAGGCCTAGAAACTCCAATTTAAGAAATGCTGGGAGGGAAGAAGCCTGGGGAACAAACACTATCACTGGTGATAATTTTAATTGCAGTGGTATGGCGTGTGTCTGTTGTGGAGCACATGCAGTAAGCGCACCATCATTAACTGCAATGCACACTAAACACTACCCCAGGCTAATCTTTTTTTTCATTATTGCTTCCCCCCAAGGAAATATTTTAGACATTTTCCTGATCACCCTCCAAAAGAAATTGTAAGAGCATATACATATCAGTCATGTGTGATATGCACGTCCCTGCTTTTTACATCAAAGGAGTTAAGATTCTTTATTCCCCAATTTTTGTCCCCGGGGGCAATATTACCCCCAGTAAAACATTCTTAAATGCCTGAGTATTTATTAAAAAGAGTAATTAAGGAAAGTGAGATGATGCAGGGTTAATTAATGTCCACCCATGTCATTGCCAGTCATTTTGTTCTAGAAAGTCACTGCCAGCACCGAACTGGGCATACTGAACCCTTGCTCTAAAGGGAAGCACACAGGACTAGGAGACTGCGACACATTTTCATCAGTCATCAATAGATATCTTGTTCTATTTGTTTTATTTAAAGACATCTTTTTCAATGCAGATTGTCCACTCATTGACACTGAGTTCAAGGCCAGCATCACTGTGACTCGGGCCCAAATCAAGCTTCTCTGACATGGGACGCCTTTGGCACTGCCAGTGTGTCAGCACTGGTGGATGTTTAATGTGTTTTATTTTGGCCCCATGATTGTTGGTGTTAGTCATATTTACCAAAATCATATTGACTGACAATATAATATAACCTTGGGAGGAGGCTATCTTTACCTCCGTGTGTGTATAAAAATCACTTCACCTCCCATCAAAATCCCAGGGATTCCCTACTGCCAGGTTGATGCAGGGGGTTATTATAAATTGAGTTAAAAATACCTATAAAAGGCACAAAAATTTCAAAAATGTGGCACTACACAGGCCTCTCATAGGACCCTCACTAAATGCGTGGGAGCCAAGACAATAACTGGGTTGAACTTTTTTCCCCTTACCTGGGCACAACAGGCAAATCACCAGTACCGGTGCTAGCCCACAATCCCAGAGAGCACAGCAAGTATTGATCTGGGGGTAGAAGGTTACAAATAAATCTCAGCTAAAAGATAAATTCACAAATACAGAATCCATGAAGAACAAGGATCAGCTATATACAATCTTCCATTTAATATGGCAGCCCAGCTTATAACCAGTGATTTTTACATGGACAGCAAAAGACACTGGCCTCTGTGATAATGAAATATGGCTGCCCACATTGCCAGCAATTTGAGTGAAATATGGTTTAGAGGGTTTAAGTGAACTGCTTCTGGAGACAGAGTAAGGTTCAAATCTCAGCTCTACCAACTCTCAGCCAAGTGTGTGCTCATGCAAGTCTCTCAAACTCTCAAGTTCTGTTTCACCTCTTATTATATGGAGGAATGTGAGCAGTGACCTTCTTAAACAAGTATCATAGTGACTATGCTTGAATGGGTGCATCAGTCAGGCTTCTTCAGAGAAACAGACCAAGAACAGATCATGGATAAAGAATATTAGGATTATCAATAAGCTAGACTAAAAATTAGTCTTTTTAAATAATAGGATCTATTGTGATAATAGTGTAACATGCTTACTTATAGAATAAATTTAAGGAATTGACTTGATAGTTAGGGCTAATAAGTTATAAATTGTAGGGTGAGCCAGGACAATAAAAATTCAGGCAGGAGTTGATGCTGCAGCCTTGAGGCAGGATTTCTGTTTTAATGGTCAGTCTCACTTTTTGCTCTTCAGCTCTTCAACTGATGGGATGATGTCTATCCATCTTAACATTATTAGTCAACTGACTGCAGATTTTAGCCACAACTACAACACAGCCTCATGGCAACACTGAGAGTAATATATGATTCAATAATGGGGTTCCCAATCTGGCCTATCACAGTGCCACACCAGGAGTTTAGATTCCACATTCTCTACTTCAAAATAATGTGCCAAGGAGAAAATCTCTCAGGCTCTCTAAATCACATTGTTTTCATTCACAAAATAGAAATAAAATCAAGCAAGAAGAAAACTTAGTTCCTCTATTAAAAATGACGGAATTAGATGTATAAAGCTACACCCCTAAAAACATATTGCATTGTATTGTTAGCCAATATTACTGCAATAAAATATATATTTTTTAATGATAGTTGAAATGGTGGCACTTCTAAGAGTTTTGGGAACTGTTATGGGGAATAAACAAGTTTTGCCTTGTAAAACCTTCAGTTACATCCAGAGTAGGTAAGAGTCACCCACCATTGTTCTAAGTTGACCCACTAATCACAGTTCTATCTGTACCAGGAAAGAAATGGAATTTAAAACACCAGTGATTATCTTAATGCTATATACATATTAACGGTAAATAAATATTATAAGTTCATATACAGTAAACTATACATGCCTTACTTATGCAGCAGAAGCCCCTGGAATCTAAAGATATTTGACAATTCTATTATCTGTCTCATGGCTTTACCTACATGAAAGTTTATTTGTTAATTTGACCCATGGCTTAAAGTCCCACTAGGGGTCATTCGTCATCAGAACTGTGCCTGTTGGATTTGTTTTGGCAAAAAAATTTTTGTACTTTATTTAATTCCTTCCTCAGGGGATAAAGACCCAGAAGAGGGCAACTGAACAAGTAATTAGGTATCAAATAAACAAATATCGCAGGAAATGAAAACGAACTAATGCAGTGCAGTTAGCAAATGCCATCTGTAATAGCATGCACACATGTAATTCTGAATCATAATATGGTGAAATTAGCTGGTAGATCGATCATTTTGCTTACTTAGGACACACTGTTAACGCAGGAATGTTAGGAAAAGAATGTGTTGGTTTCTGACTTTGACCTCGAGTTCCTCTGGGTTTTCTGTTCAAGCATGCCAAGTTTCCCCAATGTTTGAAGAGCAGAAGAATGCTCCTTAAATGAGCATCCTACTGGAGAGAGGTTGTAAGCTCTTTCAATTTAAAAATTCCCATGTGTAAACTGCAAAACTAACTTTGCTTTCTTTTCTGTATCATAGTGCCTAATCTGATTGTACACAAGCAGATATTTAAAATAAGATAATCAGAAATTTGACTGCGATTTATTGGTAAATCACAGAAGGTAAAGACTGGACTACAAAAGAATAATCAATCCCTGACAAAAATGAATCAATAAGTCCAAAACATTCTTAAAAGTCCAAGAAGTAACTTTCAAAATTGATTCCCCCTCATGTCAATTCAAGATTGTCTGCAGTGAGTTCATCCCTGTGGATTTCAGTCACAGGTTTGTGATGTGAAATCCATCAACAAGCATGTGTGTCCATGTGGAGTCTAAGCTCCTTGTTGCCCACTTCTCTCCAGTACCATGTTTTCAAGCTGCTGTTGCCAAGCTACTAGAACCTCATTTAATGTTAAATTTTCACACCAAACAGGGGAATTCTCTTTCAGTTCTTTAGAATTAGACCAAGACCAAGGGGAAGGTAGATCATATCTATGAGCTAAGAGACTTGTGATTTCCTGATTGTTATCTTGAATGAGTTTCTTTTTTATCTATCTATCTATCTATCTATCTATCTATCTATCTATCTATCTATCTATCTATCTATCTATTTATTTTTGAGACTAGGTCTTGTTTTTTGCCCAGGGAACCACAGGCTCATGTTGCCTGTGGTACCAAGGACTCAAGCAATCCCCAGCCTCAGCTTCCCAGGTAGCTAGGATTATAGGCGCACACCTCCACACCCAGCTATTTTTTGGGACTAGGTCTCGCTACGTGCCCCCAACAGGGCTCAAACCATGATCCCTGGCCCCGGCCATGGCTTCCTAGGTTGCCGCTTACAGGCATACGTCACCATGCCCAGCCTGGATGAATTTCTTATCTTTGATTCACCAAATGCCTATGAAGTCAGGATATCTTAACAAAATGATCCTGTTTAATCCTTGGTCCTAGTATATAACAATTTCTAAAAGGAAACTGAACACATATTGTAAAAGTATATCAGTTCTTTCAGGTCAAGGTGGAGGGACATTTCACAGATGAGTTTTTCCATGTTGATGACCTTGAAATAGAGGGAAATGAGGAGAAATTAGGCCATAACACTTAGCTTTACTTTATTGTAAGTAAAAAACAATGACAACAACAAACAAACAAACAACAACAAAAAAAAAAAACCAGTAATGTGTCATTTGATTTTTTTCTTCTGCTACTCTTTCTTCGCTTGTGGTAATGATAGGAAATATGGAATAAGAAGGACCAGGGAGAGAATGGAAATGAAATACAAGGGGAACTGTTAGTCATATTTTTTTCCTTTGAAGCCATTTCATGTCCTAACTAGACTACATTCCAATTTTCCTGGAAAGCAAGGTGGAGTTAAGTGAGCATCTACCTCACACCCTGCCAGTGTGCTGGGCTCTTCCTCTAAGAAGCTGTGTTCTAATGGGCTCAGCCTGAGAAAAAGTCAAGAACGGTTTTCAGTGTTTTCCTGATGACCAGGAGATTTGGTCACCACTCAAAAAGATCTAGTAGAGGATATATGCATTTAAAATGCATGTAACATAAAATACTCTGACATTTTTGACTGTAAAGTTCAGGGATGTTTGTTACATTCAGGAATGTGTAACATAATTATACTATTTTGAAAATGGTGGTAGTACTGACACAGAAATCCTATACCTGAAATCAGGACTTGATATGGGCAGTATTATTTGTTGGTAGAGCTTAGGCATCACCATTAGATGTGTCTGGAAGACATACAAGTTAGGAATGACTTGAACACATGAGATAGAAAGTTACTTCCTTCTTGTACCTTGATACTGTAAATCTTAAGTAGGGCTTGGTCAACATTATTCTGCTAATTTAACTACCTGTGCTAGTGTTCCAAGGTCCAAATAGGGAATCATTGATGAACCAAGCCAGAATGTGGCTGATAATCATCATCAGGATTCATGATGGGAGGAGGAGTAAGACAAAGGGGATAAAAGAGAAAGGTGCAGGAACTGCAGGGAACATGTTAGATTTTGGATGAGATCTGAGATAGAGCTGTTGGGAGAAATTAGTGTTTTTGTTGGAAAGGTCTGATAGAGTATTTGGGGGAGAATAAAGAAATTCTGAAAGAGACAGCACTTTTGGGGAGCTCTGTTCAAGTTTTGTAGAAAGGAGACTGGAACCGGCCCTTTTTGTTTGTTTTTGTTTTTGTTTTTATTTTTGAGACTAGCTCTCTCTATTTTTGCCTGTGGAACCATAGGCTCACGTTGCTCATGGTACCATGGAATCAAGCAATCCCCAGCCTCAGTTTCCCAGGTAGCTAGGATTACAGGCGAGAGTCACCAGGCCCAGCTATTTTTTGGGACTAAGTCTTGCTGTGTTGCTCCAGGCAGGACTCCAACCATCGATTCCCAGATCCCATATCTACTCCATAAGTGGAACCAGCTTCTGAAGGAGATCGGAACTAGCTTTGGGGGGAGAGTTGATTTGGCATAGGGCATCTGGAATCAGGAGCTACAAGGGTCTAGGAGCTATTGAATGTTTTGGTTCCCTCAGCAAGCACTGGGTTGCCCTGACAACAATGAGAGAGAGACAGAGAGACAGAGAGAGACAGAGACAGAGACAGAGAGAGAGGTTGAACCACATGTTAGTTGCAGAATTCACTCTATGCTGGCTACAGTGACTAAGGGCAACAAGACAAGCAGTTTTAGACTGAACTGCAGTGCTAGCAGTTTTAGACTGAACTGCACTTAAGACTGAGGTAAAAACACATGCAACTCCTTGAGGTGCAGTGGTGGGGTTCTTTTCTATTTTGGACATTTGTAAGGGTGTGGACTGTGTGGACTTAGTCCACACAGCTCTTTTGGTTTGTCTTCTATTTGTAAGTAAACTCCAGCGTTTACCCTTTGCAGGAAAAAGTTTGATTGTTGGGCAACTGCTTGCGTGCAGGTGAAAGGACTCTCACTGACTAAATTAAAAGGGGTCACCCCCTTACCCTGTAACATACTCACTATATCCTATATCTGGACAGTAATCCCATCCCACTTTGCCCCCCACTCTGTATTCAATAACCGCTAATCTGTTTTCTGTCTCTATAAATTAACCTATTGTAAGTATTTCATGTAAATGGAATCACACAATGTATGTCTGTGTTTGGCTTATTTCCCTCAGCATTATATTTTTTAAGGTTCATCCAGGTTTTAACAAGCATCAGCACTTCATTCCTTTGTATGGCTGAATAATACTCCTTAGTGTGTTCTTACACCAAGTTTTTTGCTAATCCTTTCATCTGTTAATGCACTTGGGCGTTTCCACCTTTCAGTTCTGCTGAATAGCAGGGTGCTGGCTCTGGGCTGTTTGTGGTTTTTAACCTTTCCAATTCTAGAGCTTGTTTCCAGCCTAAACCAGATCCTGGGGGCTGCAGCTGGAGCAGAGTTCTTCCAGGAAGTAAAAGCTGGGACAATCCAACTACTGAGTCAGCAGGTCCTAGAGAATCATTTGCAATCCACTGCAGCTGGCCCCAGGCCCCCAGGGTAGGCAGAGTTTGGGCTTAGAGGGGTGGAATGTAAAGCAAAGATTCAAGGAATATCACCTTCTTCCTTGCAGGGAGGAGGGTGGGTGCTCCCAGCTGCTCACTAAATCTGCAGCAGCACCAGTCATTAATGGAGCAATGAGAGCTCTGACAGCACACTTGCTGCAAAGCCCTGTCAAGCAGAGGTTTTGATGGGAGCAGAACAGCCAGGGGCATGGGGAACCTCCCTTTTCTTCCCTGTGAGTGAAGCTCTTACTCTTTCTAGAAAAGGCAAGCACTTCAGTCTCAAGTCACAAGCTCAGGAGTGGAACAGTTGTCTCTCACTCCAAACCATGCAAGCAAAACCTTGATGTGAAATGCAAATGCAGAGCTTGACCACACAAGGCCCTGAAGATCAAACGATCATTTCTGCTGTGCTGACTGATAAACCAGAGGCTCACCAGAGAAAGAATTCAAAAGAAATAACTGCACAGGAATCTTGCCCCCTGCTAGTATGAAGTTCTTTTTCTTAAAGGAGAAGTGGACAAACCTAGAGAAAAATCTCAGTGAAGATCAATCTTTGCTGCTTTTCCTCATTAAGGCTCCTTTAAAAAGACAGAGAAAAAAAGGGAAATGATTCAAAGAAAGCCCTGTTAAGTCATTGCATGGAGGTGATGGGATGGCTGAAGGTAGTGTGAATTGTCACCTGGAAGAGTGACGGGGACCTCAAGAAATAAAATTTGGCCTTGTCACTATCTGGCTAGTTGAATTTGAAGTCTTGTAACTTTTAGAATACTTAAATTTCTTATCTATAAAATGGGTTGCTAGTAAATATAAATCCATAGAACAGCTGTGAGAATAAAATGGAGTCATTAATTGCTGTCAATGACATATGCATACAATAAATAATACATGCTAGCTGTTATTAATCATCCTCCCATTAATATTCTGAATTAACAATTGTACTTCATTTGACAACTACAAGCTATTATTTGCTGCAGCAAAAGATTTTAATGGGCACTAGAAAAAAACAGCCCACCTAGATTAAGGCTCTAAACCACAGATGCCCGCAGAGAATAAAATGCAAATACAGTAAAGTTAACTTTCTAAACAGGATCCTTAAGTGATGGCCTCAAATACCTTTTGGCTTACAAGGTTTCATTGTTGTTGAGTATGACTATTTCTTCTTACTCGCCCTGATGTAACCGCTGCGCCGGTGATCCAGGTCAGTGCTGGACCCTGACTTAAGTCAAAAAATAAATGCCTCTTGCCTTTGCATCACCTGTGTGCTGTTGTTAAACTGGAACCCCACACCGGCACTTTAACACTACAAATATATAGATGGATTGAGAGCCAGCATGTCTCCCATCCCTGGATCCACAGATCCCTGTGGGCAAGTTCCATGACTGCTTTGTTCAACCATCTTCCCCACTCAGGGAAGGGATTAAAGGACTCTGGGGCATTAAAGAGAGTGTGGTTCAGGAGCAAAGACTGGGAAGGTATTTCAGGGCACTATCTATGCTCAGCATTTCCTAATAAGCACTCCCCTTTCCTTATAGTGACCCCTCAAGTCCATGTTACAACAAAGGAAAGTCTTTACTTTGGGGTATGCATTGCCATACTCACAGCAACTTCCAGGAAGCTGTGCTCTGGAGAGCTGTATCAGCACTCAAGAGTCATCATCAAAGCTGACCAGTGACAAAAATTTACTGTCTCACAGTTTTGGAAGTCAGACTAGTGTCCACAGGGCCCTGCTCCCTTTAGAAGACAGAGTTTTCAATTTGGCCACATCTCTCTCTTCTAGTTAGCTGCAGCTATAGCTCCAGTCTCCACCCCAGCCATCACATCATCATGCTCCCTCTGTGCATCTGAACCCCTTATTGAAAGACACCAGTCTTACTGGACTAAAGGTCCACCCTGTTTCATGTGCCTCATCCTAATTATTAAGCCTGCAATGATGCAAATCACATTTTACTTCCAGGAAGAGCATGAGTTGAAAGGTTTGGATCATCAGGGCGACACTCTTCAACCCATTCAAAACTCAAACATCATTTTCTGCAGAATTTAACAAAAAGTAAAAACTACCCAGACTGGATCATGCAAGTATTTACTCAAGTCTCATTGTACAGCAGTATAATTATGGATTAAAAAAAAAAGATTAGCAAGTAAGGTTAAATGCACCACAGAATGCAAGAAGCCCTAAAAGTTTCCTAGCTTATGAAAAATGCATGCACTTGGCACATCATCATGGGTGGCTTGAAGTTGAAAAGCCCAGGCAATATTTCACTTGAGGCACTGAGGAAGAGCCTCCTCCCTGGAGCCTCACACCCACCTACAGGCAAATCTGCAAGAGTTAACACAGATGTCAGCTGACATGAAGACAGATGCTGTTGCTGTTGACAGATGGGGCTTCACAGCTGGGTTTCCAAGCAAAGTAATGAGAGGTCAGAACATGGACAGGCTAGAGGGTATGTGCATAGGCACAAGAATTTCTATTGTGCTATAAGTCATTCAAATGACATTTTAATGCTAATAGCAACATTCACAGTTTGTACTGGTGATTTTCTTCCAAGGTTCTGAAAGGCTGTTGTGGCCCAAAGATGGTGAGAAGATGATGCCTTGGTTAATCTGGATAGATGTATTAGGAACACAAGAGTTCTTCATGAAGCTCGAGTTCAATGTTATTTTTGCATGATCTGGGGCCCCTTCATGTGATCATTTCCTAGCATCAAGAGCCCCAGGTATGAAGAAGCTCATAACTAATTCTCTGATCCATTTATGGTTTTTCATTTAGTCAGCATCCAGGAGCAAGACATGATATTAGAGACTATCCTCTAATCTAGTTGTTTGGGACATAGAAGTGTGTGTGTGTGTGTCTCTCTTTCTCTTTCTCTCTCTCTCTAAAAGTGTCTATCTAGAAGTCTCTCTCTACCTCTCTTTCTCTCCCCCTTTTCCCCCCTCCCTCTCACTCTAGGATTTGTTAGCAGTCACACTTATAAAAAGAGGTCTATTTCACCATCACTGGCATGCAGTTAAATAAAAAGAAATCAGAGAGGACATCACCATTTTACACTGGCCCTATAGTCTGTCCCAGGATCAGACTTCCATCATGTGACTAAGGACAAAAGAAGAGTTCTGCTTGTTGCACCTGGTGATGGATGTTGAAACTGCAGAAAATTTATGCTTAAAGATAAAAAATTGGAACTCAATGGGAAAAATTCATCCTAAAAGTAAGATACTTAATTCCCTGTGAAAGCAGCACTTTCTTACCATGTCAGACTGCCTCCATAAAAGGCTAAGTATAAAGCATCATTTTCATAGTGATTAACTGTAACACGTTAAACAAGTAAAACCCAGTAAAAATTAGAAGCAATATAGATAGCCACAGATCAATCAGATAACCCTTCCAGACTCTGGGAACTATTTAATTAGCTCTGGGAAATGAAGAGATGACTCAGTTAATCTTCCTTTTCTTTCTGTTTTTTTTTTTCATCACTAATTCAGCTTCCATCTATAATCTGCTGTATTTTTCAAAGCTTTATGAATGACAAAAATCACTCTCCCTAAATTTTGCACTTACATTTTAACATACAAATTGAGGTCATAACCTAATATAAGGTTTGCAGGAGCCAGTGGAGGGAAAGATCTGGTTTTTATAAAAAAAGATGCATTAAGCAAAATAAATCTTGATGGAAACTGGAATAGTTCTTGAACAGAGCAACTTAGGATCTATCTCTCATCTTTTGAAAATATAAGAGCTTTGTATTTTAGCCAAGATAGATCAAATACTTCCCCATAACAAACACAATAACTCTTGCTCCTTTCCTCATTCTTTTTCTTGATAACATTAATTCTGGATGAATACATGCAAAATTTTCTGGAATTCTTTTCCCAAATCCTCCTAACATAAAGTCATCACTTCATTCAAGGTGACCAGATGTCAAGGAAGAATAGAGCAGGGTGCAGAGATTGAGTTAAGCTGTAGATGAATTTCTTCCTGTATTCAAGGGCTTCTTCATTCACCTTCTTGTAAAACTTACTAGACTCATCCGAATAAGCAAGCTGATTTAACGAACACATTCTGTGGAACCAGATAGAAATCTGGAGTATGATGATGCTATTAGTCTATACATAGAGACTTTGTTGAAATGCGATCTATAGGATTTTAACTCATTTAAATAAAAAGGAAGACTTCCAGGTGTTTGTGATGGTTTTTCTCAAGGTGATGTTACCTAGGAAGATATTTTCAAATGTGTGGTTTTGCAGTGGGCAGAATAATCTTGACTGTCTCAAGAATTCTGTCTTCTCTAAAACAGAGATAAAATCAATTTTTTGGACTAAGTGATTTTTTTTCTGCCATCTCCTTGCCTGTTTTTGATGCAGGTGACACCTGCATCACCACATCAGCCTCCAAGCCCAATGTAAGTAGCTTCCATTGGCTTCTGATTTAAATCTAAAGTTTCAGGGATGGCCCCTGAAACTCCATGAGATAAGCAGCCCTTGTCCTCCACTTAGCAATCATGCCAAGCACCTCCAGAAAAGGAGGCCATAGTCCTTTTCTGAGACAATCAATCAATATCTGTTTAATGACTTAGATGATACTAGTAAAGATATATTTTGCTTCTTAAAAATTTATCCGAATTACAAAACTAGCAAGTTTTTCAAATGCAAAAAGTCTGCAAATACAGAAAAATTAAAAATATAAATCAAACAGAATTCAATAGAATGAATACTAATTAAAGAAACATCACTTATATTGCCTTAAGTTCACATAAAGTTAAAGCAGCTTATTGCCAAGAAATCTGAGTGATTAAAAAAATAGACAAATGTGAATAGATTAGAAAATAACTGCAGGGAAAGAGGAGGATGCTGGGTAACCAGCAGAAACCCACTTACATAACAGAGGGCAGTGGTACCAAGAGAACCAAAGCACCAATGGGACAGAATGAGAGCCCAGGGATAAATTCACATATAAATGGTGATGACAGAAAGATAACACTAAATCAAGTAGAGAAGGAAAGAATTAATAATTGGTACTATGACAATCAGGATGCATTTTCTAAAACCATATCCTCATCTTAACGCAAAACAATATAAAAAACTTAAAATGCATAAATTAAATAAAAAAGGAATACTCATCAAATTTCTGCAAGGCAGATGTCTATGAACCTAAAGCAAATATACATAAATGCCAAGCAAATTATCAAGAAATCAGCCATATAAGAAATTTTAAATACTAACACAGAAAAGAAAGCAACAAATATAATTGAAGTCAAACACCATGAAAGGAAAAAGTAAATCACAAGGGGCAAAAGTCCTTTTTATCAACTTAAGAATTCATGAGAATAAATCAAAAACGCCAACACTAACATCTATCAGGAAGGAACAATAGGCAATTCACCAAGAAAGGAAAATGGTATATAATAGAATTTGAAACATAGTTTAAGTCACCCATAAACAGAGGCAAAACAAAACAATGATACCACTTACTGTTTATATATTTTCAAAATTGCTTGGTTGTTTCAGTGGAAATATCCATCACACAGCTACAAGAATAAACAGAAGTACTTAAAGTGTTTGTCAACCTGCACATCAAAAGCCTCCATATGATTTAAGCTCTTCTCTCCAGAGGTCTCACTGTTCCTTAAGTGAACACAAATACTTCCCTACTTGCTTACCTGGTATATCCTTGAACATGTCTTTTAAAGTAAACTATGCAAATCAAGTCTTAGATCCTGTCCTTAGGGGACAAGACTGTAAAGTAACTTGAGGCCCCAAAACAAAATGAAAATATGGTGCTTCTGTTAAAAAAAATCTAAACTATTTCAAGAGAGCATCCAACTAATCTTTCAACAAAACACAGGAGCCTTCTGAACACAGGATCCTGTGTAATTGCACAGTAGAAAGTCCAAGGAGGCAGCCCCAGTAGATGCCATTCTGTACCCACATCGTCTAAGGGAAGAAAAAGCAAATCCCATATTTATTTAGTGCCACACAAGCACTACGCTTTTGAATAAAGTCAATGAGAACTTTGGGAGGGAGCAACTAAACCTAAGAGGAAGAGGGGGAAAAAGGTTCTGGAGTTAAGCAGCTGAGAGTACACAGGTAGACCAAAGCCTACTCGTGTGCCAGGGTGTCGCCGACCATGTTCATTGCTGCATAAACCTGATGCTCTGTCTGAAAACTTTTGCAAGCTTAGAAAGCTGTCTCTTCCTTCTAAATATGTCCCTAATCTATCATCAGCTCTTTCATAACAGCTTTCTCCAGGTCTCAGGGAACTCTCCAACCCCTACTCCACCCCAAACTTGGAAAGTTGGCACCAATACATACATTTGGTACTTAAAATGCAACCATAGCTGACCTTTACAGCTATACTGGGAGCATGCCAATTTTTTTTTTTAATGTATATTTACTCATTGCTTTGGCATTCCTATCTTCTTACATGCCCTGGAATCTCAGCCCCCTCACACACTGCAGCTGGCGAGAAAATTATGCCCTGGAGCCCTTGGGGAAAGCTTGCTGCTGATAACAATCATTTATGAAAAAGGGAAATGAAAATAAGAAAGTCACAGAGGACTTTTCACGCACAGGTATATTTTTTCAATGTACAGATTGATCCAGTGTCTACATCCTGTGCAGGGATCCACGCAGGCGTAACAAGGTAACTAAAGTCAGTAAAGGAGGAGGTCTGCACTGGGAGTGAGGGAGAGATTTCCACTGCTATTAAGAAATTCCGAATACATAAAGAAGAGAGATGGTGCTAGGGTTTCTGTCAGCAGTAGCTGAAATACAGTGTGTCACAAGTACAGGTTGTGATGGATAAGGCTAGTGTCACATTATGAAGACCTGAATTCTGGAACATGGCTAAGGTCCCTTGTGAACCCATCCTAGACTTGCCCCTTCAGGTCTCGTAAGCCTATCTTCAGCTTCACTGCCCAAGTCAAAGCCCACTGGTACACTACACCATTCATCTCAGCCCCGCAGGGAGCAGTAATCTTGCTGTGTTTCCTATCCTTGAATTACTTGCATCAGGACTGTAGACAGGAGAAGCTAATGAGCACTCCCACTCTTCATGCAAAATACAGCTTGATGACCACCTAGTAAGCAATAGAAACACCATTTCAAAGAGCGCTTAAGTTTACTGACCTAGACCGCCCAAGATCAGAACAGATATACTTTTAACCTTTCCAGCTGTTTACTTTTCAAATGCCTTACCAAATTCCTGACCCCCTTGACCCACCATATGTCTTCCCTTTACAATGAAAAGCCTGGACAACCAAGACAGGAAACCTTCCCTTTATTCATCCCAGCACTACTACATTTCGCTTTCATTGCACAGTATAAAGGTGGAAGCAAATGTCCAGAAACCCACCTAATTAGCATCAGTAAGATCAATGATGGGTCCATTATCCCATCAACAGTTGCTGTGTCTAATACACAAAAAACATATGGTAGGCATTGGTCAAAGTAATTTAGCTTACTGCGCAAACTGTATATTTAATATTACGCAAATCATAAAAAATGCCTGTTTTTGCAGAAAAAAAGAACTCACCACCAACGATTTCACATGGTTTGACCTAATTATAAATATTTCTTTGAGATTACATAAGAGGTTGGTGATGAGTATGAAGTAACTAAATTTCACTGGCTGGTGCCCAAGTCACTTATACTGAATTCTGTATAGATTATCATGTCACCATGAGGTACCAGTTAACAAATTTAGAAAAATAACATATTTAGCATAGAGAGAGAAAATCTGCCAACTTCCAATAGAAAAGGATGAAGATTTGTTATGCTAATTAAACATATAAACAACAACAAAATGGGCACATTTTTATCTTCATCTTTTCAGCTATTTACCTTCTTACAAAACTCTTAAAGAAATCAGTTTATCGATTTCTAATATAAATCTTTACATGAGGAAACGTAATAAGAAAATCACACTGATCTGACTAAGAAGACTAAGGTCTACTTATTTTTCTAGAAGAGACAAGCTACAGTAGAATTTGGAGGAAATGAGAGAGAAGGGCCGCAGGGGGAAGAAAAGGGTAAGCAAATGTTTTCCAGGCAGGTACATGAGACTCAGGCAGCCACTTTCACTTCACAGGCTCTACAGGCCCCCACTGTTCACTGGAATTGTTGTTGCTCAAAGGAGGACAACAGTTTTACTGCTTACATTTAAATCTTCCTAGTATTCCACCAAATCGAAATCCTGCTGCAGTGTAACATGGAGGAGAGGAGCCTTGTGCTTGCAAACTCACATCCAGCCTGCAATCTGTCCTTGGGAAGCTCTCTTTATTTTTTTCATTTTCAAATTCAGGCACAATTTCATCTGTGGCTAAGATGTGAGTTAAACACAGTATCAGTTGAAAACTTACCCCAACAATGAAATAACCTCACTAAAAATATTTCCTTTCCTTCAAAGTGACTAAACTGAGCTAAAGGTTAAGAGAATTTCATTCTTTTAATTTATGTAGAAAACAAAAAAATCCAGCACTAAAGGTATGAACTTAGTCCTCCTACTTTCTGAATCAGTTACTATAAAATATGTGAAGCTGAGTGACATAGTTTTGCCCCTGAGCTTTCAGCAGTACCCACACTCTAAGTGGGAAGCCTAGATGTAAATGGTTCACTCATGAGGATTTCAGGTATTGCAAACCCAGGAGGAAAAAAATATATGTATTGGTGGTAGGCAGTGTACCAGGCACTCACATACATAATCTAATTTAATTTTCACAACCACCTTATAGGAAAGTCCTAGTATCGCCATGTGCAAGGTGAGATGATAGAATACAGAAGTTTAACTTGTGTGGATCAGATGAATCTGGACTCAACAGATGACCAAACTCTTCTCCACCAAAAGTAAATGGCAATAATCTAATTTTGAGGTGGGATTGCCAAATTGGAGTAGAGGCTGAACGACAGAAGACCGAGATTCCAATCCACATTCCAGAATTTTCTGAGGAATTTAAGTTCTCTGAGTACCTGATTCCTCAGAGCAGGGGCTTAGCTACTCCTCAAGCACTCACTGAGCCCAAAGATCTCCACCTTGTCTCTTGAGGGTAGCAGAGCGAGAGCATAGAAAGGGGAGGTTCTCTGACTCACTGGAGAAAGGGTGGAGATGATCATCAAGTGGAAGCAAGAAGACTGGGAGTAGGACTTGGTGAGGAAAAAGAAGACTAAGAAGACTAAAGGGAGAGCTGGAGGAGATACATGGAGCAGAGAGACATGTGAAGAAGCTGTGATTGCTTCTTAGCCTTAGACTCAAACCAAAGACTTGGGGGACATGGAAGGAGACACTTGGAAGAGATGTAGGAGAGAGCCCCATGGGGAGGTTGACACTGACAACCTTCATCTTGACTTGCATTTTGATTTTGCTCTTTTCCTTCCAGACTTGTCTGGCCCCTTCTGCCTCCTTCCTGTGGGTGCCCCTTACCCTATAAATCAGGCCCAGCTCAGAATCAGTAGCTTCCTTCATTTTTACTTGCCTCTTCTAAGAATATCTTCATACCTCTGTTGATCCTCAAGTTCAAAGCTATATCAAGACAGGCTATAAAGACCATTCTTTAAATTTATTTAAGTTTAATTTCCCTACTCCCCAATATGCCTTGATCTTTTCTTCTCCCCCCCCCATTTAACCTCAAAAGCCTTATTTTATTTACTAGTGTTCACTATTTTTATAAGTAATTTGCTTTGTTGAATTGTCTGCTACATAAACATCCAGTATTTGTCTTTGTCATCATTCTCTTGAACTCTTTCCATTTTGCTGTAAAAGAAACATTTCTTATGACTGAATAATAGTCCGTTATGTGGACAGACCACATCTCTTGGCCGATGTGGGAACTCAGGCTGTTGGAACAGCATTCCATTAAGAAACAGCGTGGCATCAACACTGGATGGTGAATTACACAGCAGTCCTGGGTGTTTTGTTAAGCAGAGAGGTTCCAATTTTAGCCAGTTTTTCAAAGTAACATTTGTTAGATACAGAGCAGATGGGGAAGCCACTGAACCACATGGATGTTGAGACCACAGTCATTGTCTCAATCTCTTCTGTGCCTCATCACCTCTGCTGAGGGCAGTAAGGACTCTCAGGCTGAGCCCAGATTTGGGGTAGGAACCCCAAACTGCAGAAAATAAAGCCAGATCCTCAGTTACATGCTGGTCTGACATTCCACCATCATTAGGCCCCTGGGAGCACAGTTTCCAAAGTCTCATTTATAGAACTAATAAAAATATAATAATGCAACTAATCGAGTCCTTTCATGCACAAATACTCAGTGTGACTGATCGCTCCCCCATAGGCACTGTGCACAGGAATACAGGCACAGACAGGCTGCGTACTCATACTCCACAAGATTGTGGGGTTCTCAGATCAGGATATGGAGCTGTGGTTATTCTTCCTCCTGCAAATTCATCCTTCATTCTCACTGAATATATTTTATAGTAATTCCACTAGTTACAAGACAAAACTTTCTGGCATTTCTATTAGGAAGGGGTTTAGTGATCCACACTATTTCACTAGTTCCCATGGAAAGAACCAAGAAGCACCTGACCAGCAATAAAACAAACAAAAAGCAAGAAAGCAAGCTAATTAAAATTTGAAGAGTTTATGATAAAATCTTCAAAGTTTGAACGAAGCTACATATTGAAGCCACTGACTTTCAAAAACTTATTTTTAGTAATCAGCGGTCTGAGAGGCATTTTACAACTGGGAATAAAGTCATTCATATATACACATATATACATATATATAAATAATTATATTCCTATGTCCTTATCACTATACAAATACATGTATTAAGTATGTGTATATATATGTGTATATATACATATATGTGTACATATACACACATATATGTATATAAACTTTTAAGTCAAGTATAACATCATTTTTATAGACAGTTCTTTTGTTTGATGTGATAAGTCAACTCATGTATTCACACATCAATACTTTAAAAAGTATAGTAAGTTCAGCCAGAAATATTGTTTTAGGTGGTAACTTATTTGGGGATAACAGCATTTACATAAAACCTTGACCATTTATTTCTGACAGTAAATAAATCACACAAGTGTTTCCCCACAACTTACCAACACTGGGTAATAAATCTCTGAACTCGGCACTACACCAGACAAAATACTGCAAAGTCAAATCTGGTTTTAACTCCCTGACCCCAGTTTTGCCTCTGTTGGACAGTAAACTTGATGCAAAATGAGCAAATATGGGTGGCTGAGTTTCAACCTGGCATGACAGCGAGGCTTTGTCAAGGATCCCAGAATTGAGAGAGTTTTTAGGAAAAACAACAAAAAAGTTTAAAAAACAAAAACATATGCTAAACAGCTGGGGGTGGGGGAACAAAGGATGGGGAGGACTTTCGCCTTAGTTGGGAAAGCATTCTATCTCTGGATTTGTTCTGGGAGGTGACCATTCTCAAGGTTTTATTTATCCTGTAGGAATAAATATTTCTAAAAAGATACATTCATGCATTCAATTAACATTGATCAAATAGAGTTTCCATCTCTATACCTTGGACCCTGAAGAAATGTTCTAACTGTACTGTACCTCAGGTTCCCTATCTGTAAAGTGGACCAATAACTGCATCACTTGGAGGACATTTTAACTACAATCATATATCTTCTGAACCACACACGATGTCAAAGTTG
Source organism: Uropsilus gracilis (assembly GCA_004024945.1). Taxonomy (NCBI): domain Eukaryota; kingdom Metazoa; phylum Chordata; class Mammalia; order Eulipotyphla; family Talpidae; genus Uropsilus; species Uropsilus gracilis. Next base: position 31,259 of record PVHY01002059.1, on the reverse strand, counting down.
AGATGATGACACTGGTTAAAGTAAAGCAGTTTCCTCCCTGCAGGGAGGCAGAGGACATCATTAGGAAACAAAAATAAACACACAGATATCAAAGTCTACCTGATACCTGGAGGAAAAACTAATGAAAGGGGATCAGCTTTGATGGAAGACTTTGCTAAGTTGGGGATCTTTGAGCTGACATGAAGATGAGGAGGAAACCACACAAAAACAAAAGGAAAAGTAAGTTCCAGGCCTTGGGTTTGGTATATTCAAAAGGACTGACCTTGGAACCAGCCTGGAGTGCTCTAAGGACAGAGGGGCAAAAGCAGGAAAGTAGCAAATTATTCAGTCTAGACAATAATAAAGACTCTTCTTTAATGAATCTGTTCAGATTCTAGGAGACCCTGCATGGTTTTACAGTGGGAAAATGACAGATTTTTGTTCTGCAAGATGACTCTATTTGCTGGGTAGTGAGAGACCCAATGAGGTTCAAAACAAAAGCATCAGTGAGCATGCTAAGCTTAAGCTCGTGGGGCATGACGATGGCCTCAGACAGGTCAGGAGACAGAGAGAGAGGTTACTGCTGACTCAGGTTGAGACAACTACTATCAAAAGCAATGGCTAAAAAGCAAACTTGAGTCATAAACTCAACTTGAAGTTGCTAAAAAGCAAACTTAATTTTGCTGCAGTCCCTCAGAGAGTGCGAATTAAGTCTACAGAATGTTTTTACCAATATAACTTGCAACCATAAACTGATGTCACTGCTTGGTGAAGTCCAGATGGAGACCTTACTTTGGGAGAAGGTAAAATTAGAACATGCTAGATCTGGGCTGTGGATAATTCTTCATTGTGTTGCTTTTAAATTGAATTCTAAATTATCATTTGCAACAGAAGCTAGAGCTTTAGTGTCAAGCAAAGCGAGTAAGAAAGGTTTCCCTGCCATACCTTCCTAGTAAAGAGATTGCAAGTGATGTCTCTGTTCTCAGTCTTCTACCCAAAGATTAAAGTAGGGGATATTTTCTGGAAATTACGAGCTTCCATTTAAAACTATGAATTGCTGTTTTGAGAACAAAAAGAGATGAGGGTGGAAGGCAGAGAAAGGAAGGAAGGGAAGAAAGGCAGAGGAGGAAGAGGAGGAGGAGAAAGAGAAGGGGGGGAGGAGGAGGAGAGTGAGAAAGGAGAAAATGCATGTAAAGCAGGGAGGGAGCTAAGGCCTGATTTGTCATCACTCAGAAGTGCTAAAGCTGGCTCCCAAACCTTGAGTTCAGATTCCTTCATCAATCTTAATACCCCCCAGATTCCATGTAGACAAAATGGGGAAAGAAAAGAAAGTTCTTAGCCAAATATTAGCGTCTAGCCTGGAAAAATGAGCTTTGCCATGACAGCACATATTTTTAAGGGCTTATTGGGATCTGACTACGGAGAGTGGCTCCAGGCCTTGCAGTTTCACATATTTTCTTGATTCCTAAGTTAATCATTTTACATCATCTGCTTTAAAATAAGCCAAAGGGAAGCTTCCTCCAGGAATAGCCATTTGCTGGCATTTCACAATTAAAAATAAGATCCCATTTGTGCAACTAGCCTTGAACAAGAATTTGATTTAGATTTAATAAGACACATGTTCATGTGTAATGCATACCAATAAGTCTGACAAGAAAGATTTACTATGATACAGCTCTAGTATAAAACTAAATCAGTTTTAACAACTCATCAGGATTTATTAGGCACAGCTTAAGCAACCTGATGAAGTTATAGTTAATGTTATCTGAGTCTTAGATGGCAGAAAAATGAATATAAATTTTTCCTCTTTCTATCAAGATATCTCAGGCATACAACATATCCACAGTCTTCACAGATAACTCCCCTAAAGAAAGTAAAATTAATATTTTAAGCACCAAACCACATTCTTAGTCCTGATATGTTTGCTAAGAAAGAAAATTGATAACTTTAAATTTTCACTTTTATTCAAGAACATTTCTTCTCTTTGCTCTAAAAAATCTCTTCGGCATGTTTTAAAAGAACAAATTTTCCATGAGTACAGGTGACTCTTTTATCCTTGGGAAACCATATGAAATAACAATAGCATAGGTTACCCTCATTTTTTACCTTTTTATCATTGATAAAACTCACTTGGTATGTCTAATCACTCTAAAAGCAAAGACAATGAGAAATCATATGGTACAAGTAGGTTCACGATTTGGCCTCAAGACACTTTTCAGCCTCTCCTTGTATTTAAGGCAAAGGACAAATGGGGCCCTTCCTTTGATGGGTACTGCAGATTGTCAGTTTCACACGTGGCAACCCCTCATCCCCTCAAGCCCACTACTAATCAGAAGGACAGTTCAGATCAAGGAGAGGGAGAGAAGTGAAAATCTAATCTAATTATTAAGTTGTAAATGACAGAATAATTTTAAAGAAACGATGCTGATTGTTCAGTACTGAGTGTGTGAAATGGATCACAGCTAGAATTGATAGGGCTCAGGGACAATAGGTGACCTAGAGGTTCTGGACTCCTTTGCAGAAAGAATTTGTGCAGGTATCAGCACAGGTAATTGAAGGTTAAAAGAGTTAATTGGGTGTTTCATGTCACTAGCCTGTGGATAGCACCTGTTGCCTAGATCGTGTTAATGCACAAGCTGTTTGGGAGCATGGGCATGGGGCACGGGCAGCTATAATTGTGGACAATGGGGTCAAAGAGCATAGCTGTGCACATGTGTGAGTGTGCACACCTGAGCCGAGAAGCAGGGATAAAAGCAGGGGCAACTGAGGTGGCAGGGGCGGCAAAACAATGACAGAACTGACTACGGAAATGGTGTGAGAGCATGCCAGAAACAGCCAGAGAAACAGCATAAAGACTTGGGGCACTGGGAGGCTCAGTTGCCTCTTTGCCTCCAGTGGTCCTACCTGGCCTGTGACTGGCAGAATTTCCCGCTTTGGAGTTAAGTTGATTTCCTGTAGAATTAACTTTTTCAACCCCACCTCTGATTCCTAAATCTTCCAAAGACTCTGCTAATGAACCCTATCTCTGCCTCACACTAATCCAGGAACTGGTATCAAGCTTTTATTTCCAGCATGGTGTCCCACAATGTAGGTGGGGCCAGTTAATGGTTGATAATGAGGAAGGCTTACAAGACAGCAATTAGTGAGTCTTAACAGTTCATTCTAAAGAAGAAATATGGCCCTGTGGTCAGAGTTTAATTCTGCTTATTCCTATATTTTCTGTTCTAAGCTTCTAAATGAATCTCAGCTCATATGTTCAAGCCTCTACTGAACTAACTGGTGTACTAGTGGAAGACAAAATGCAGACAAATGAGAGTCTCTTTTTCTCAAAGGGAATATTTATCTCAAAAGCATAAAACATGCTCTCAGGAGTCTGCTTTTTGCTCTGAATTCTCCAACCAAATTATCTAGTCCCTCTTAGTTTGATATGAGAATAAAGACAGAATCTTCTGGTTATTGGTCTTCCCATTATGTCCATTCTCTCCCCCCCCCCAAAAAAAAAGAAAAGAAAAGAAAGTTCACCCTCAGATAAAGAAGACTGGTGGGACTCAGGTAGAAAATTTGGGATGGAGGCATGGCAAGACTAGAGACTGGAAGTGAAGGTAGAAATGATTAGCATGGTCATTAAACCAGCTGTTAGAAATGACAAAAATCCTCAGGCATAGAAAATCCTGAGGTGTAGTCACTGAGAGGATCTGGAGGCGCAGAGAGAGGTGGGGATATGGAGCCTGAGAGTTATTATAGAATCACTGGTGCTTCCAGAACATTCCAATCACACCCTGAAAGTGATTTAATAAGAGTAATAAGTAATAAGTAAGTAATTTAACAAAAGATAACAATTCTTCAAAGGAACAAACCCCTCCCAAAGAGAACACTGTATCAGAATAATGTGTGCCCTGGCCAAGTACAGTCCCCCCAAGACTACCGTTCATGACAACGCAAGTCAGGTGTCACTTTGCAAGAAACCTTTTTCTCTTTGAAAAACAGCAGCAGCTCTTTTTGCCCACTGGTGTCTATGCACATGTCAACTCCTTTTCCTTTTCCTATAAACTTTCTCCTTTTGGATATAATCAAATATCTTTGTCTACTTGGGAAACTCACCCAGCATTTCTTAAAGAGGAACTCTACTGACACTTTTCTCAGGAAATCAAGGGTCCCACAAAATGACATCAAGGGTCAAGGCCCTCAAGCACCAGGTAAAGGTCAGATAAGATGAGCTGCCACTGCTGACCCCCAGGTGCTACTGCAGCCAACCCTGAAGCATCACAAGCCTTGGGAAAGTTTATTGCTTTGTCTAGGTCAAGAGGCAAACAAGTACAGGTACTATATTATTCAGCTAAAAAGTCAAAGGAGATTCAAAACCCAGCAGAATGAACCAGAAATCTCTTCCCCAGAAGTATCCAGAGTAGACTTTAGGCTCTCCCATTGTGTCTCACACCCATACACAAGGTAATAATATCTAACACTCAATAAAAAATAGTAAGAATGTCCATCTGTCATTCAGTTACTCGTCTGACACCCAAGAGATAACTCTTACTGCAATCCCATCCCATGAGTGGTGATGAAAAGTTAATTATTAGCAAAATCAAGTGAAGGCTCCAGTAGGATGGAGTTTCACTCTACAGAAGGAAATATGAATTAAATAACAACACACACATATATAGTTTATAATGAAAGACTTTATAATGAAAGACATGAATGTAGATCTATGAAAACATAATAAAAATGGAAAGTGAGAATATGGGTTTATTTAAATAAACTGTCACCATCAAGAGAAGATTATACAAACACTAAAATCTGATGCCCATATTGACATGGAAATATGATAGGACATTACAGAACGCCATATATGACATGACTCACATGGACGCAAGGATACCCAAGTAGGTAGCTTTGTGTGAATGCAGAGATTTCTTTCATCTACTTTCCAACACAGAAAAACACAGATCACGCAAAGAACTTATACAACTCAGCAAAAACAAAGCAAAAGCCCAGTCAAAAAATGGAGAGAAGAATTAAAAAGACACTTCACCAAAGAGGAAATACAGATAGCCAATAGGCACATAAAAGAATGTTCCACATCGCTAGTAATCAGGGAAATGCAAAGTAAAACCACTCTGAGATATCATCTTACACTAGTATGAATGGCCCATATAAAAAAAACAGACAACAACAAATGCTGGTGAGGATGTGGAGAAAAAGGAACTCTCTTACACTGCTGGTGGGATTGCAAACTGGTCCAGCCACTATGGAAGACTGTATGGAGGACCCTCAAACAATTGAAAATCTAATTACCATTCAACCGAGCAATCCCACTACTGGAAATCTACCCAGAGGATATGAAAACACTAATTAAAAAGGACACCTGTATGCACATGATTTTGCAGCTGTTTAAAATTGCCAAGATATGAAAACAACCCAAATGTCCCAAAACTGATGAATGGCTGAAAAAACATGGTATAGCTACATGATGGAATACTATGCATCAATCAAGGAAGACAAACATATGTCATTTGCAGCAATATGGATGGAGCTAGAAGGACTCGTATTATATTAGCCAAATAAGCCAGAAAGAAAAAAGAGAAATTCAGGATGGTTTCACTTATATGATGGATATAGGGAAAAACAAACAAGTGAATAAGAAAAATTAGAAACAACCAACAGAACTGAATGACAGAGCAAGAGAGGAGGAGAGGGAAGAAAATGAAGGAGGCAGAGGACACAAAAGAATAAGATGGTTAACAGGTGTTAAGGAAATGGAAAAACCCCAGGATACACAATAATGTAATATATATATATATATATACACACACACACGCAAAAATTTTAAAAATTAAATTAAAAAAATTAATTAATTAAATTAAATTTTAAAAATAAAATATAATAAAAAAGAAAAACATCAAATTTTCATTTCCTTTTTGTTTTCATATTCTAATATCAATAATCTGTTTAGATTAACCCAATGTAGAAAAATAGCATGATTTTGTAATTCTAGCATATGTTCTATTTTCAGTTTTATGCATTTCAACTTTCCTTTATCTGGAATATATATATGTGTAAGGAACAAGGTCAGAACAAGTGCACGTTAAGAAGGATTATGTCTGAACAGTGGTGGGATTTGGGCTTCTTGGAAGGGGCTGGATGGTTGAAAGGAACAGCTTGCTATTTGTCCCTTCATCCCCCTACACACATCAAAAAATTCATACATTTGGGCATTGTACCTACTAATGCTAATACAAGTACATAAGCAATTAGGGAAGGAGAAAAAAGACAGACTCTAATGTAAAGACACAAAATAACAGCTGAATGAGTTCTTTAGGAGAAATTTCTGCAATAGGCAGACAATTCCCCATCAAGCTGACAAAAGCACTACATTTTCAGGCTCATTCCTATGACTCTGGAGGCCTACATGCCTTTCCCTCCAATGCAGGACCCTAAACACAGAGGGGAGGAAACTTTTAATGCAGTGGTTCCAGAAACTCCAACCACAGCACTGCTAACTGGTGAAGAAGGGGAGGGGGCAGGCAAGGGGTGGACATCAGCTAATGGTTACTTGAATGGGGTCCCTCCAGATCCTCTAGTTCACCATTAAAGGTTAATTTCAAAAAAGTTAATTTAAAAGAATGACATAGCAAAGACTAGCAAGCAATCTATCAGCAAGGAGATTACTGATGCTGATCAATAAAAATGACACGTGATCAACTGAAATTAACAACATAGAGAATATAACCCATAATCCTAAGTCTAGAGAGACATCTTCGTTGACTCTCCTTGCCAGCTCATATTGGGAATGACAGAGGAACCCAGCCCTCGATCTGCATTTCTTTTTCTAGTCAAGCATTAAAATGCACTGTATACGTAAGTGTGATTGAGAGTGACTGTTACAGTGAACTTGCACATGAAGGTGTGAGTTGGTCCACAAGCAGCCCAGAGACCCCAGCACCTTGACAGGCATAGGACGGGCAGTTTGTGAGATTCGAAGGAAGATCACATCCCCTTCCTGTTCTGGTATCTCCAATACTCCCTGACCCAGAAGTTTATTTTCACGCTGCCTTCAATATCTCCCTCCTTCACCCCCTGCCTAACAGACATATCCTGGGCACCTGTCTGTTACAAAATAAAGGAGACCAATACCAGTAATACAAGCTTTGTTCAAAGACTGCAAAAGGATGGCATCTCAGGTTGCCTGTCCAAAACCAGGCAACACTTCGGTGTTAAGCATTTCTTAAAACAAAGTGACAGGTGGCACTTTTCCAAAGACCTCACAGTATTCCACAGGAACCCAAGACCTGCCACATGCTATCAAGAGTTGGACTTAATTATCTTTCCCTTGAATCCAGGTTGCAAGTGACACTGTGTGACCTGTGACTAACATATAATTGTAACACTACCCTCCATCTTGCTCACTGGAATGAACCATTTCCTACCATGTGAGCAGGCTGACAATCCTGAGAACACAATTTTGTAAAGAATCCCAAATAGACTTCATAGAGTAAATGACTACCGGGGGAGGCCTTGACCTGAATAAGAGAGAGAGACAGAGACAATGACAGAGACAGAGAGAGGTCAGTCCTAATGAGAACTATTTTAGTCCCCGTATTTAGGAGACAGTTGTCCCTTCTGGCTGACCCACAAAAAACAGAAAAGGTCATAAAATGATGGTTGTTTTCAGCCTCTCATTTTTAAGGTGACTTGTTACACAGCAACAAGAACTAAAACACACTGTGACATAATAAAGAGACTAGAATAGCTTTATTTTGAAATATGATTTCTTGCACTTTTGAAAAGCAATTTTGTTTAGCTTAAGGAAGCATCTGTGTTTTATAACTTTCATTATTTCCCTCAGACATGTTGTTTTTCTGGAGAAGGAATTATAGGCTATATTCTAAAGCCACAAACTAATAGACAAATTATGGCCTATGGTGAAACAGCAACCTGGGGCCCCACATCCCTCTAGGATGCCAATTATTCACAGAACCAACAGGAATATATTCAAATTCCCCTGAAGATCTCCTTCCCACATGGCTCATGCCCACATACCGCTTGGGGAGTGAATCTTAGCTTAAATGTGGTTACATGTAAGAAAGGAGGAATAAATAAACCTCTCTCTGCCTGCACATTTTCATGAAAGTTGAAGAAGACCCTGCTTTCCTCTCTCCTGCTGCAAATCTTACACAGACAGGTAGGAACCAGAAGCCTAAAGACATAAAGATCCAGAAGTTTGGAAAGAGGAAAACTGAAGAGCATGTCACTGTGAGACAATGCCACACTAATACCCAGATGTCCACCACAAAAACCACATAGTTGGGCAACAGCTGTTGACCACTGTATGTCCACTTGATGACCAGCACATAGACTCACTTGGAAACAAGGGCTAAAATGGCTGTATAGTTTACAAGACACACTGTCACATGTGACAAAGTCATAGCTTAGCATTTAACTATGCTCATTTAACCATTCACTTAACCAGATAGTTTAAGAAAATTGGAAGGGGACGGGATAGGACAAAAGGAGTTGAACTGGTTGGTTTTACAGAATGAATACACTTGTGTTTGTTCCCTACTGGGTTGTAATGGTATCCATTGGAGGTGTGTGCTGAGGTTGCTATTTCCCCAATAATTGGGAAAGGGTTCTGAAGTTCAGGCAGCTTCCTGGGAAGCATGAAAATCTACAGTGGGGTCTATGTTCAAAGAGCAGGGTGATACATTTACCAAATTCAAAGACTTTACAGAATGGCCTCTGAGGCCACAGTTGTGGGTTCGTTTGTTTGGGTTTTGACCAAAGAGATACAAAACTGCTAAATCCACTTAGTTTATCCAAAACCACCCAAAGACTGACCAGTCAGACTCACTGCTGCCCTTTGGGTATTTTGTATTTCTTTATAAATCACGCTGTTTTTCTCTGAGACCAATTCTTTGCCTACTGGGAACCAAATTGTAATTGCTGCAATAAAACTTTTTTTTCCCCAATGTATTGTTGTGTCTTCTTTCAAAAAAAATCATTAGTGATTTCAAAACATGACCCATATGCTGCACTCCTCTGTTTTATGTAAGGATTTTTTTTTTTTTTTGGCAGAGTGTTCCAGAAATTTCTCTATTCTCACAAGAGTAGCTCTAGGCACTTTCCCAGTATAATAAAGAAGTGTTTTATGTTATGGGTGATGGCCAGTTAACATTTGTATTTCTCTGGACGAACTACAGTGTCCCTATCAGCCAAGGGAAACACCTGCATGGCTCTGTGTTCCCATACTACATCCATGACCACACGTCCCGTAAAAAAGGAATTGGCATCCAAAGGACAAAAACCACAGGTACTGTAGCAAAACAGCTCCAGGTAAATCTGCAACGTGCAACAGTTTCTTCAAAACAAACAAGATCATGAGGGTATAATTATGGCTAGGAAATGTGGACATCAAACCCAACAACCTGTAATTATTTTTATAATATATGGGGCTTGGACTAAACATGACTACAGATTAAAGCACTAAAGCAGAGTTCCCTGGAGACATATGGTGGTTGACAAATCCAGCAGATTGCATTTGTAAAATACTTAGCCAAGCCCTCAGCTCCTTTTATCTTTACAACTTTAAAGTACAAATTTGATCAAAGGGTATATTTGGACTCAAGACCTTTCAACCAGTACATCCTTAAGCCTATAAAGACACACATACAAACACACATGCACACACACACACACACACACACATACACATCTTGTTTTATGTATTAAAAATGTTTCAGTTTAGAAATTAGAATAAAACACCTAGAAACCATTTTCATTTATCTGAAAATGATTATGTTTCCCAGAATAGAGCTCCTTCAAAAGCCTTGGGAAAGAAGATATTAGACAATCATTTAATTAGAACCAAATATAGTTTGTCAATATCCAATAGATGCTGTCTGTGTCACTGACTGTAGTGCAAAGATTAGCGATGTCCACAGGAAGTTGACTCATTCACTTCCCTCGTGACACTGCAGACCAAGGAAACCAATCCCTGGGAGAACCCCAATATTGTGATAGATACCCCATGCCACATGAGAGGACATTGTCAAAAACTGCAAGAAACCAGCACAGCTGGAAATGAGGGGAGGCTATTCACCCAGCTATTAAAAAGAACTGGATGAGCCATGCTTGTCAGAAGTAGTTTCATGGTGAGCAGATTAAAGGGGGGCAAGTGTCACAGGCAGCACTGTCAACAAGGCTGCTTCCCCAAATATTTGACATAAGCTATCATGAATTTGTTAAGCAGAGTCTTTGTGCTTTAACAAAACCTTTGTGACTAAAGAACTGACACTGCTTTCAGTTCAACTCAACTTTTGCTTTGTTAGATGTTTCAATATTTACTATAATCACACAACCAGGTGAGGGAGTGCCCAGTCTACAAAGATGATCAGAAAAAAGTGTTTTTTGCTCCCAAAGTAGTCGTAAAGTTTGCAAAGTTGTAAAATGATACAGACACATAATCAGACTATCAAAAAAACTATGATGACTTCTAATGAGATGTATCAACACTCTTTAATCTGGTGGCCCAAATCTCAGAAAACCAACTCCCTCAGGGTTCCAGTGAGTTATTAAGGACCAAAAAATGAAATCAATCTTTTTAAAGCAATTCTACATGTCCGTGATACACACCAGCTGTTAAGCAAAGCAAAAGCTCTTCAACTTCCTTTGCCTGGTGAATTTTACCAAACAAAGCAGTAGCAGTCTAAATATAATAGGATAATATTAATTATAGCTAAACAATAATATTTTCAATAATATCCTCATTTCCAAATATATGGTTTCTGGCTTCTTACTGAAATGTTATCATCCTACCATGAAATTTTAACTGTGAAGGTTTAGACGTCACCATCCTAAACATACAATAATGGTGAACTATAAGGCAGTTTAATGCGTAGAAGGTACAGTATTAAAATTTATCAGACAAATAGCTGGGTGTCGTGGCGTGCACCTGTAATCCCAGCTACTTGGGAAGCTGAGGCTGGGGATTGCTTGAGTCCATGCCCCCACCCCCACCGCCCACCCCCCCGGGCAACGAGAGCCTGCGGTTCCACAGGCAAAAATAGCGAGACCTAGTCTCTAAATAAATAAATAAATAAATAGATAAATAAATAAATAAATAAATAAATAAATAAATAAATAAATAAAAGGAGCATATGAAATGAAGCTAAAAAATAAATAAATAAAATTTATCAGACGAACATTATTTCTGACATTATTTAATGAACCACAAATTCAGTTCCCATTTAAAAATATAAATCAAACAAAATATTATAGCATAGATTATAGTAGAGGATGGACAGTATATCATGGGGTACTGGGATGTGAGTTATCAATAATTTAACTCTAGGTTTATAGGCCTTTCGTTACACTTTTATAGAAAACTACTGTTCTTTGCTCCACACACTAGTTTGCAATGAGACAGGCATATTGCATGTGCTAAAAAATAAAAATGAAAAAAAGAATAAGTAGCTAGAGATTACACCATATTTCCCAATAGACATAACAAACACTTAGTACATTTCACTCAATTCATATTATGGCTTACCAAGCTTGAAAATAATTGAAGTATAACATCCAAGTAAAAGACAGCTACAGTTACCAACCATTCTAAGAAATGAAATATTCTGCAAAGCAATCCAGGGACTAAGGACAAAGCAACCAAACAAACATTTTAAAGTAAAGCAATTCACTGATTATCACACCTAAAATATGAGGTCACTAAGAAAGAAACATCTTATATAAAATACTAAAGCCAACCATTTTTCCTCTAACACAAAAGAATATGAGTTTCCTGACAATTATAATAGGAATCAAGAAAACACCATAAAGATAACCCTCTTTGAAGCATTTTTTTTTTTCAATTTTCCCATTGGGATCATCCAAGAGTCAAACCCCAAATTTGCTTCATATTTCAAGGGAGAAGCCAAGCACCTCCACATTTTATCAGCAATGAAAAAAGTGCAGAAAGAAGTGCAAAATGGAAGATACGTTTATACGAAAACATGTCTTCATATCAGAATAAGGTAGAGTCAAGTCTAAGATTCCATAACTCAGGTTGAGAGAAAAACCATATGCAATTTTCTTTCATAGTTAACTTTGCCAAACCAAGGTTTCTCACTTCTACTATTATATCAATTTGATATGAGCCATTTAATTCTTTTGGGTCTTGTGTATTGGAGGAAGTTTATCAGTCCCCCTGGTTTTTGCCAATTAGACCCCAACTTCACCCCCTCCAAGTTGTGACAACCAAGCATGTGTACAAAGTTAACATGTCACCTGTGGCGCAAAATTGCCCCCACTAAGAACTATCATTCTAACCCAATAATGACAGGTCAATCATGCACAGGTCAGATACCTTTCAAATGTTGCAAGATCACAGAAGTAATTAACCTATCTCTGTCCAAGGTTCTCAAATGTAATCACTGCATCCTCTGCTCAAGGGGCATGTCTAACTCAACACGAGGGGAAATCTTCAAACCTACACTTTCTCCAAATGCTTCTGAAACATTCCCCTTCTGGGAGTGAAAATGTTATTTGAATACAGATTTAATTAAGCAAAGACTATTGAACATATATATATAAATGATGCAGACCTTCTAGAAACCAACAACGAGATGGAAAACACTGACTAGTAACCAAAAGTGATCAGGAAAATGAAAAAGACAAGAAATACTGGAAGAAGGATTTACAAGATTTTTCTAAAGAATAAATAATAAGCACACACTAGAGACTCCCATAATTCAAGGCATGGAATGTGAGGATAAAAGAAAACTGGGGTCTTATCATTTTCGTTCCCATGGTAATATGAAACATGTAGATTTGCTGGGCATTCAAATCACCTGAGAGAGCTTCATCTAGTTACCAATGGCTGGACTTAAACTCCATTAGTTTACCTGCATGTGGACTCCTCGGTAGTTCTTAAGCTAGATCACAATGGTTAATGAGGACTTGGACATAGAAAATATGCTGGTGGGAATGGCATTTCTAGAAGGAATTACAAGCGAAAAATCACCATCATGGAAAATCAAAGCATACAGAAACACAAGCAAAAACAAATGATTTGAATCCTCCACTCACAGGTTCTCAGGGCAGTAAAAGAGTAAGTTGGGTGAAAACTAGGTCTTGGAGGACATGAAAGTTTAATTTGTATACAGTGGAGAATCTGGATATTTATGAGAAAAGAGTAAAATAAAACTATACCGAAAAAATGCCATGCTCCCAAAATTCATATAATAGGGGTTCTGAGGGACAAGAAGAAGGAAGGATATCAAGTTTCATGACTAGGGCAATTAGTTGGGTGTCTCAAGCACTGGCTTCCCTTGGATTCCATGGGAACTTGCCTGTTTCATTCCTTTTTAACCTCATACAACCCTACTATTATGTTAGATACCCTCATTGTTCAAGGCTAGATTCCCTCATCGCTCTATAACCTTATTCTATTTCCTACTCTCTGCCTGATGACCTCCTGTTTACACACTTAATTATCATCTGCATGCACATGATTTGAAAATACCCCAGCACCAAGATCTTGTCTTACAGTTCAGATTGGCAGATCTAACAGCCCATTTAACACCCCTCTTTCTATATGCTCAAGTAACCTCAAATTTCAGTATAAAACTGAACTCATGCTATAGCTCACAGAGCCTAGCATTCTATGTTCCTTTACTCTGAACATAGTTTTATATCCCATCCATTCACACAAGCCAACCAGTTACATGTCATTCTTGATACTCTCATCACCAAGCCAAATTTATCACCAGGTCTTGCAGATTTTACCTTACATGTCTCCTATTATTTCCCCCTTTACCAGAACCCCCTTCAACCATCCTGGCATCTTCCCTTACTTGGTTGTTTCCATAAGAGTCTTAAAAAACTAACCTATATTCATTATTACCTCCATATTGCCAAACAACAAGTCAGTTCAAATTCTAAACCTGAACACATCATTCTACTTAAAGTTCTTCACTGGCTTCCCATTACATTTTCCCCTCTAAGGAACATCATTTTTTGTTAGGCTTTAAATTTCTCATAATTCCTATCATCAGAAGCCAGGCAGGCACAAATGACTTTTTTTTTCATGCTGCAGACTGCAGACTGGCCATGCTAGCTCTTGGTGCAGAGACACTACACCCATGGTTCCATCTGTCAAGGGCAGATGTACGCAATGTTTAATTCTCCCTGCATGTAATGTTTAATTCTTACCCACCTTTCAGAACCCAGTACAATCACTGCATCCTCTTAGTTTCCTTCCCCAGTTGCTCTGTCTGAATACAGGCTCTCCCAAACAAAAGTTCATTTGTTTGGAAAGTGCTTGAATTGGACGCAATCTGCATTTGACTCATTTAGTTGATTCGATTCATATTTGTCCCTCCACCAATCTTACCACTAAATAAACTTTACTATGATGCTGGGAGAAACGAATGCTACAGAGGTAAGAATGTGAAGGAACATACTCAGGAACTTTCGCCCTAAGCAGAAGTGCTGAATTTAAAAGGAAAGAGAAGAATCAAAAATGACAAAGACTTCAAGTCAGAATGACTATGATACATGAATATCTATACTAATTCTAATTGATCTATATTCTTGTTATTGTTATTTGCTCTTTTTTTTTTTTGATTTGGTTTAATTTCCACAATTCCAACTCTCACACCAAAGAGCAAGTAAGGTAAGGCGCCTGCTCGCTGAACAGCTCAGTTCAAAGCCCAAGTGCAGTAATTACTGCAGGCTCACGAGTATCCCTGCTGTCAGCTCTACACTCTCTTCTCAAACATTAAATATTAAACACCAACATATAATGAAACTTTTCCTTAGGGCAAGAAAAACTTTTTTCACATAGAAATATTCAGTACATGCATGAGTAATAAAGTTACTGGTTAATTTCAATCCTTCAGAGTTTATTTTTAGTCTTAATCTAATTTAAATAGTCCAGAAATATCAACACAGAGTGTCTACCACATCACAATACATTACTTCATATAATAATAAAGGCTGCTAGGATTTGGATTTATTTCACTCTTAAAAGCACCCTTCTCCTAAGCTGGAAAATATTACGTTGAACCTGAATTATTCTGTGGAACCTGGTAAGATTCTGCTCAATAAGTACTTTTGTTGTTAAGCCATATTTTATCCCATTGCACTTTTATAGCGGAGGCAATAAAGTTTATTTTTTAAGCCAAATCTGTTTTATAATAAACCATTCTGGAGATGGCACAATGTATGCATTCAAAAAATGTTTCTGAATTCAAGGATATATATATATATATAATTATATATATATATATGTAGTTATATATATATATATAACTATATATACATATAGTTATATATATATAAAACTAGGGAGTTATTTTATGTACAAGACTTGCCAAATAGTTGCAATAGTTTTGAAATAATAAGGACAGGTATAAACAATAAAAGCCACCAAAGGATTTCTGGGAAAATAAATTTCATTTAGAAGTCTTAAAGCGTTTCCTAGAAGGAAACAAAAAATCATGAGCTTCGTCTCAGCAAGATATCAAATGGAAGGAAACTCTGAGTCCTATATATCAATTTTATGTCTATGACTCAAAAGTTCCCACCTACATTATTTTTCTTTGCTTGGGGCGATGGCAGAAATTGTACAAAATATTTGTTCATACAGATCTACATTTATTACCTAATCTCAAGGACATATAGTTAGC
Source organism: Uropsilus gracilis (assembly GCA_004024945.1). Lineage (NCBI taxonomy): Eukaryota > Metazoa > Chordata > Mammalia > Eulipotyphla > Talpidae > Uropsilus > Uropsilus gracilis. The sequence goes on along the minus strand of PVHY01002059.1, from coordinate 15,597 downwards.
CATCAGCTTGAATGACCATATATTCATGATCTAAAGAGATTCAAGGTAAGCCAGGCACGGTGGCTCGTGCCTGTAAGCTTTAGCTTATGAAGTGGCCGGGGCTAGGGATCACGATTCGAGTCCCACCTGGGGCCCGTAGTGAGACCTAGTTCCAAAAATATAGCTGGGCGTGGTGGTGTGCGCCTGTAATCCCAGCTACCTGGGAAGCTGAGGCTGGGGATTGCTTGAGTCCATGGTATCCTGGGCAATGAGAGACTGCGGTTCAGATAGAGACCTAGTCTCAAAACAAACAAACAAACAAACAAACAAAAAGATACTCAAGGCAGTGAAGTGACTTGGCAGTGGTGACCAACTAAAGCAAAATGGCCCAGCAGGTGAACAGGGTAACCCCTAACAGTGGAATGATGTGCTTTACACTGACAGAAGCCACTGCTTGCACAGGAGCTTCTTGCTTCTGGGGGAAACAAAGTTTCCAAAATGAGACAAAAGCACTGCCTTCCTTTACAGTGTGAAGTGATCCCCACTGTATGAGTCCCCCTTTGCCAGTATCAGGAGCAGATTGGGGCTGAACTGGAGGAATGCAAGACTCACACAGCTTTGCTAAGTGCATGACAGAAGGCAAATCTCAGGTTTCCAATCTCTACTCCCCACCCTTTCTTTAAGCCATCTGTGTCCTGATGAATAGACATATTCAGCAATACACAGCCAGCATGAAAGGGGCCCACTGCCATGCCCTCAAAGCTCAGAAGTACAGTTGTCACCCAAACCCCCACACCAAAATGACTCATCATGCCTTACATCAATTCCATCTGCCCCTGATATAATGTGTTTTCAAAGTCCAAGAGAGCACTGTCATCAGAAAAGCTGGGGCCACTAGCCTCTGCTTATCACTTCACTGCAGCAGCAAGGCTGGTTCTTGCACACATAGCTCACTTTTGAGGCGGTCAAATGCAACTGTCCAGCAGTGGACACACATCTGGGTCATTACCGCTGCTTCTGCAGAAAGTTATTCTGAATAGCATGTCTCCTGAATGTAATATTTAAAGCCTCTAAGAGATTTTGCAGCTAGTGTTTACTTTTTCCCTCTCTGGCTTTATCCTCCTTATATTCTAAACCCAGCATTTTTATTTTCACCTTAAAAAGTCAAACAGTTAAGTGACTGCACTAAGTTTACCCCAATGGCAAACACTGAAAACATGAAAGGACATAGGTACCCTGACACCCAAGGTCGCCAACTGGTGAGACATGGACAATTTTGGATTGACCCACTGGGTGTTTTTTAAAAAGACATATTAAAGTTTAGGGAAAAAAATAAAAGCTATTTATTTTACAAAATGGTGCAGATTTCTAGAATCTCTTGAAAAATTGACTTTTAGAAGCTCTGAACATTCTAATCCTCTGATAGTAACGGGGTAGTTAGTATATGGAGCATTTGGTTTGTCAAGGACACACCATCTTACCCCAGAGGACTTACTCATTCATCTAATCTGCCTGAAGCTTGGGTTTGCCATCGTATGATTAAGTACTATTGCAATGGGAGGGAACATGGAGTCAGGAAACATGTGGCAGAGAGCACAGGACATGTATTCTTCTGTTTAATGGGACCATGGTGCTTCAGGGCGCTTTCACCTACTCTCACATCACTAACAGGCATCTACTCAACACACCACCATCTCACAGGTATTTAAATAGAGCCAGAGAGGAAAAGGAGCATTATTACTCTGGGAAAAGTCTTCCAGTACATTGGTGAAAAAAAATTATGATAAATAGTTTACAAATTTCTGGAGGAGAATCTCTTGGATTCCAATCCCTTTCTCTAACCCTACTTTTCTATCTCCCCATTTAAAAGCAAATGCCTGCATCTCTTGGACTTCTCCTCCTGCTCATTTTCTGGTGACTGCCTGATCGTCCAGGGAGTCCAGGTATTGAGACTCTCAAAAGGTCATTTTGATCATCGCTAGTATAATTTTAAAGAAACAGCAGCCAGGTAAGAAATTTATCACAATTTCTACCTGGCTAACTAAAAGCCATTGCTTGAAAAGGAAAAAGTGAAGATAGAATTGATTGAATCATTGGCAAAATGAACCTAAACATAGGCTACATTTTATAAATTCAATTCCATTTAGAGACATGAATGTACTTGTGGAAAGCAGATGTTGAGCTGCGAAAACAATGACACTGCACAGTTTTATTTCATAAAAATCAAATCAAAGCTATAGACCAGAAGCTCCAAAGAAACCAGCCCATACAGTTACAGTCAGATGATGGGCAACTGAATGGGACTGACAGTGGGGGGGGGGGGGGCTACAAAAAACATATCTCCTCCAGCCCAAAGCTGGAGGGCTCAGGGACTAACTACAGCAAGAAGGAGTCTATTGCAGTCTTGGGTAGGGCAGGGCAGTCACAGATCTCTGATTCTGAGTCTATAAGCTCTGAATTCAGAAGAGTTATCACACATCTAAATATGAGAAAGAGGCAGGCTTAAGTAAAGGGTTAAGGTGCCTGGCAAAAACCACCTTGATCCCCAACAGTCACTGCATGCTGATCTCCACAGTAGATCCCACTCTTTCCAATAAATCCAATGCAACTAATACAGTTTTATTAGGGAAAAAAATAGACTTTGGGGACTTTTTTTCCCCTACAGATCAAAAGATATTTTTAGATGTATTTTATTTACCCTTGGGAAAACCACCTAATTTTTTCCTGGCTGTGTTTCCTGATGAGTGAAATGAAAATAATAAGGTTTAATTCAATTCCAGTAACTTTCCTACCCATCCCATGCATCACTCTATAAATTTCTACTTAGTTCAGCTACTTTATCAGTGTACCAAAGGGGGTTCTTATATTTCTTCCAGATTTAAGTTTTTAAAGCAAACTTTAATTTAAAAAATTAATGATGTAAAATTTAATAATTAAAGTAAATTTTGTCTATCCTATAGTTTCGAAGAAAAAAATTAACTTTGTTTGGTATTGATAAACTATATGAACTAAGTAGAAATAAAAGTATAGCACTCATTAATGAACCATAGACCAAAAAAAAAAAAAAAAAAAAAAAAAAAAAAAAAAAAAAAAAAAAAAAAAAAAAAAAAAAAAAAAAAAAAAAAAAAAAAAAAAAAAAAAAAAAAAAAAAAAAAAAAAAAAAAAAAACCAAAGTTAGAGCACATGGAGGAAAGAAGAGATGAAACATAGAAGATTTTTAGGGCTGTAAAAAGATTCTGTGTTATAGCGTACTCGCATCATTCTGTATGGACACATCACTGCATATCTGTCCAAACTCACAGGATGGATAGCAACGCCAAAGGGAGGCTGTCAGCACAGGTTCATCAGTTGTGACAAATGGGGGGAGGTGTTGTACATTTGAGGGAGAGGAGTTCTTGCTAGACCTTCCTCTCAGTTTTGGTGTGAACCTAAACTGCTCTAAACTACAAAGTCTTTTTATAAAAAAAGGAAAACAGAAAAATAGTTCCAAACAGAATTGCTGATGAGCTGCTTGAGTAGTTAAAGTTAAGTGTTCAGGGGCCTGATGGTGCAATAAGTTGCAAGTACAGCAATGCCACAGAGCAGAGGGGCAATAAATACTCATCAGTCAGATAAAAACGACTATTCTCTCAGCTCCACCTTTGGAAGGAGGCAGGGTGATGCAAGGGGTTCTTCAGTAAACCCAGCAACCTTTCTATGTGTCCCAAAACACATTGACTTCAAAAATTATTTGCAAGTTTCAGGGAAAAAGGCAAGTCATAGAGATAGGTAACAAGAGGCAAGAAAGACACATTTCAAACATGATCAGTCAGAAACATATCATCACAACTTCTTTCCGAGTCTGCAAAAAAGTAGCTGTGAACATTTTCAGCTGCTTGTGATATCTATTCATTTAGCATAAAATGTTCTTGTTCAAAGTGTGTTTATGGGGTTGGAACTAGTTCCAGGTCCCCAAATTCTTGTCCCTGATGAGAAAGATCAGGTCCATTCTGTCCCTGCGCTTTTGCTCTTAGTCATGTCCACAGAGCCACACCCCAGCTCACGCTGTGCACGTGGTGAGGGCTAAAGCTAGCCAAATTGAATTAAATGCTTTACAGACAGCCTTGGGGAAATGACTCAACTATTGTTTGGTATTCTTAAGTTGGCCTGACTAAGTGAAGCAAGAGAAGCCAGGCTTCTCTGCCAACTGCACTTATAATTGAAATGCTGGTTGTTCATTTTTACTACTTATGCTCAAATAAACTGAAGCACAGGTTCTGGGAAAACCGTTCATTTTAAGTCTTATTCCCTCCAAATTTTCTTTCAGTATAATAGTGAACTTGGACCTCACACTTCTCTCACTAAAACATAAAAATGGCTACACCCTGAAGCATTTTACTCCATCATCAACCTACTTCCAACACAAGACACATTAGATATATTGATTTTCCAGGACAGGTAGTTGCATCTGTCTTTAGACTCCTGTCATCTTCTGATCTAAAAATAACATCTTCTTTGACATGTAGGATGGTTAATTTTATGTGTCAATCTAACTCAGAGAGTCCCCAGATATTTGGCCAAATACTGTTCTAGACATTTCTGTGGAAGCGTTTTTGGATGAGATTAACATCTGAATCCAAAGGCAGAATAAAACAGATTGTCCTCTCTCATGTGGGTGGGCCTCAAACCATTAGCTAGGGCCAGAATAGCATAAAATAACTGACCTTCCTGAAATAAGAAGGAACGCCTCTGTTCGATTTCAGCTCTTTCTTGCTTTTGAGTTTGGACTGAAGCATCAACTTTCGCTGAGCCTGGAGTCTGACAGGATTCACTAGAACTAAAGCCTGGGTTCCCCTGGTTCCCCAGCTTGTTAACCGCAGGAACTTTGGGCCTCCAAAACCATGTGAACCTGGTAATGTGTATGTGTATATTATTATTAATTACACATTACAACATATAATAAGGCATATACATGTATATATACATATATGTTTATACAAAGCATCCTGCTGATTATGTTTTTCTTAGGATTCATCAACCTCCATAATCCAATGAACATTTGTATGTATACATAAAGATATATCCCATAGGTCTCACATTTGTGTTGGGAAAATATGGTGTCATCGCAAACTCAATCTAAGTTTCAGTATTTTCTTAGTGAAAACTTGACACACCTTTTTAGGCACAAGCTAAAATTCTTGTGATAATGGAAAAGTTTATCAGAAAGAGAAAAACTGAATCAACTGCATTCATTTTAGTGGGAAAACTTGTGCTCTTTTCTCTCTAAAATAGTAAGATATATTATTTTTGACAGTAGGATACTGGTAATCTCCATGAATCCTTAATTTTTACTAACTTAAGCTTTACCTTTATTTCAAAAAGAAGCCACATACAAATGTGTCACATTTATGTGTTGAAAGATTTAAAGTATTTACCTTTCCAAAAAAGATCATGTAACTATTACCAAACCTTTAACATCAGTGTTGTGTGCCACTAAGAACAGGAGGGAAAAAAGCAGACCTTCTAATGCTTGAAAGTATTTCAGGCTTGCTTCTGTGCACCAAGGGGCATTTCTATCTCCACAACATTTGTTACATGAAGTTCTGTGGGTGGAGCATCATAAACCTTCTGAAAGACATTTGGTTTTTGGATACTGAGCTAGGGAAGGAGAAAATATGTTTTTCAGAATAATTAATTTAGATGGAGAGTAAGTTACTTTTTCTTTGCTGAACTATCATTCAGGTACTTTTTAAAATTCCTTTCAATTTCTTGTTGTAACTGATATTGAGAGTATACCTTTTATTATTTATTTATTCAATAGTGTTTTCATGAACACTAACATTTGTTTTTAATATCTTCTCTGAGAAAACCTAGAATGGATTTTATATATACTGAGGATGTACACATACACTTATTCACACAGAAGTTCTTGATGTCTCAATTATCTTATCCATTAGCCTGAATCTGAAAATTATTGTCAAAAATTACAACCAGAATTTAAGAATGATCATTTATACCAAATGTCAAAAAGGTCACAAGTGCTCTGTTGTTTTGCATTAAAATGACAGGCATGAATATTATACTTTTTCTTAGAATGGTAGAGAAAGGGAGGTGCACAGGAATTTCATAATAAATCTTCTAAGAACATTTTGATAGGAAGAATATATCATCCCAACTTTTAATAAAGAAAAGGTAGTAACTTAATGGTTCAAGAATGAGGGCAGTATGGAAAGAATGAGGACGGGGGCGGGGGGAATCACAATCCATCTGCCAAATACACTAACCAGGAAGACTACTTTCCAATTACTGCAACTAAAAGTGCTTCATAACAAATGAATTTATTTATTTTAATGCTGAGACTGGACATTTGAAAACATGCTACAATACACACACATGGAGTGGACACAACTACCCACTTTTATTTTAAATATTTAGAAAGCAAAGACACAACTCTGGCATATTGACATATTTCAAGAGTCTTTTAGTCTAGAACTTCATTTTATGAGGCATCAAGTCTTCCCAAGCCCAAATAATTCCCCCAAGTACGTTAGATTCATTTTCCACAAGTACGGAAGGATCAGTTTTTAAAGAGCAAGATTCTATTTGCCAAAACATCAGCCAGACAGCAATATTTAAAGGGGCAAGTTCAAGTGGAGACTTCTGATTCTACACTGGAAGAGACAGCACCCTCCCCATGCTGCCTAAGAAGGGGGTGCGGTCCCATAAAGCAATCTTGGCTTCTGCAAGGTTTGTTTAAAACAGGAGAGTGAGAAATACTTGCAATAAACAGCTAGCGTCTACTTGCAGTGTTTCATTATTGCTAAAGAGGCGTTAGCAACTCCAACTGTACAGCCAACTAAGTCAATGAACGACGCATTGCCTAAAAACAGGCTAGCACAGAAAACGAATGGAAGACTGGTGCCTGCTTTTCATGCAAGGTCCAATTCGTAAACACCAAAGTAAAATGATATGATGAAGTTGGTTTTGAGGGTCAAATTGCTTTTGTTTCTACAATCAATTTCTATTTTGGTCAAGCAAGTATACCCCACCTTGAAGTCATGCATTATGTTAGCTTCTAATGATGCAAAAATAACCCATTGTCAATGAAAAACCACTTGTATTTTTAGAAAAGGCAACAGTTGCACCCTCAAAAATATAGATCGTAGATCGGACAGGTCTCCCCATTTCTACAGTAGAAAAGACATAAAGCTTTGTTTATAAGATAAAACCACCAAATGGATCAACAGGAACAAACGGATGTCCCTAATATCAATCTGTAATCTGACAAGTGTCCTTGTATACCAGATTCCCTCAACCCATTCATGTCTAACTTTTTGTGTAACAATTATCAGCATCTGATATGTGAATAAGGAAATAATTTATTTTCTTTAGCATCTGTGTCTCCATTTGGAACACAGGCTCCTTGAGGGCAAGGGCTTTCATTTCATTCACTGCTGTGTCTGTCTGTTCACCCAGCCTAGCACAGACAGTATGTGATATATGGAAAGAATTCAGTAAATGCATATAGAAGGAAGACAGAGAGAAAGGGTAGGAAGGCACAAAGGAGGGAAGGCGAGAGGGGACAATGGTGTATAAATCAAGAAATTTCTGAAATCAGTGAAGTGAAAGAATGATTGCTACAGAGTTCCACATGGACAAGATTTTGGTGACTTTAATGCTAATTATAATGCTGAAGAAAGCAAAATATAAAGATTGTGTTGAGTTTTATTCCATTTATACTGAATTTCAAAAAGGCAAAATTAATATTACAATATACATTTCAGTGGAAAAAACGTAAGAGAATAATAATGGTGCAATATGTACAAAATCAAAATGGCAATGGCCTGGAGGCAGCATGGAACTACAGAAGACATAGAGAGGACTGGAATGCTCAGAAAACATTCAGTTCCTTTCATTGGACTATAGGCTGGTATATTATTAGTCCCAATAAACACATGTATAATAAGCAAGTTTATGATTTTTATAATTAATACACATGCATCAAGTCACTTAAGGAGCTTATTACCTGGCAGCAAGAAAGTCAGGCTTAGCAAGAGACAAATCTGGCCAGAGGGATAAGTTCTAGGACAGAGCAGCAAGCAAGTCAGTCAGTCTGGAATCATACACAGTTCTGTGTGTCTTCTTTTCCATAGTGACAGAAGAAACTGGTCTTCAATATTCACTTGATCTATGTATTTTGAAATCTATCGCTGACTGGCTACTGTTAATTATCAAGAAAACATTCTAAATAGTTGCTAGTCTAACAATTTAATAAAGAAGAAATCTCACACTGCTTAAGCAGAATCTTAAGGCTGATGTAAAGGCCAGATATAATATTAGATTGGGGATTATTAAGGTAATTTGAGTAAGTACACTCAAGACTGAATGCTCACCATGTAAATCATGTCACTTATACTTAGATGGGTTGATGTCCATCACCTTCCAATAAAACTGAAATTAGGTAAAAAGAATCAACTGCCTATGACTAAATGAATTAGCTTGTCCTATTGTATGTTCAAGTATTTTTCACCCAAAATCTATTATTGAGTAGCAGCAATGTGCTAGATAATTAGGCAGTTAGGAAAGTATAAATACCTGTAGCATACTCTCAATGAGCTTCTATACTACCATTAAGGTGTACACATAAAAATCAGAGCTGACATGTAGTAGCAAGGATGCCCTCAAACAATAAAGTTAAAAAAGAAGTTAGCAGTTTCTTCTCATGTAAAGGAAAAAAGAAAACACTTCATGTTTAGTGCATAAAAAAGAAAACTGAATTATTAAGTACAACTGAATATGTACATATATGTCAGGATAAAATTCACGCAGTTTGTACAGCAAAGCAAAAAACAATAAAATTTCTCTAATCTCCAGAGACAATGGTTTATGCAAAGAGACAGAATACTACCTTAACATGAGAAGTATTTATTTTCTAAGGGGGCTGTGAAATCTTCAATCTTTAAGATAGCTGAATCAAATTCTTAATATCAGTGTAAAAGCAATCATTCATGCCTCCTGGTATTCAACATGAAAACCACCACATAGATGCTGCAAATCCTTCAAATCTTTACCCTAACTCCACACATCTTCCTCCTTATTTCTTTTTGATATATGGTTTGCTTCAGCAAATACTGGGTACATTTTGACCAAATAGGAACCTGATAAAATGACATTTTTGTTCCTTGTCTGTTAGTTGTGTACAAAGTATTACAGGAAAATAAGGATAATCCATGTTGTGATATGGGGGTTCATGTTTATTAAGTGTGACCTTGGAGAAGTCATTTAAGTTGACATCATTTCTATGTTTATAAGGAAATTAGACTATATTTAGTGCCCTTTTAAAGTGATACACACAGAGTTTCTATCACATCAATAGTTTTCATTTGTGTTCCATGGCTCCAAGGTCTTTAAATGGCTATGCTATGTATAACCCACTGCCATTTCAGTTTTACTTTTTTTTAATAATTTACTATAGAAGTAAAAGTTCACTTCTTAAAATCTGATAATTTTTACTTTGTTTTAGAGACAGATGATAGAAAGATAGATAGATGATAGATAGACAGACAGACAGACAGACAGACAGACAGACAGACAGACAGACAGACAGACAGACAGACAGACAGATAGATAGATAGATAGATAGATAGATAGATAGATAGATAGATAGATAATTCACAATCTCACTTTAGATGAAAATCAATGATAATAGGTTGAAAGATTCCCAATTGTCTTAGATTTCTGTCCACTTAGTAGTAATTCACATCTTCTTCATATATCTCTAAGGTTATCTTTCTATGTGGTATCCTTTCCCCAAATACAGCTTTCTCCTTGTAAGGTAATCCAAACACACTACTACAAAGACCACTACTACAACTCCTGTGGGCTTGGCATTGAAGGCTTCCTCAGCATTAGCTCATTTATTTTCTTGCCAGACCCCAGGGAGCTCATCATCTTATGGTGAAGACATGGTCCCCACCTAGAGTACCCACAGCCAAGTATGACTGTTGCACTCCAGAACACATGCCTCTAGCCACCATCCTAGAGCCAGAGGCATGGCGGCACACACACACGCGCACACATACACACACACATACCATTTATGCCTGAGAATCCAAGAATACAAAATCAACTTCAGGATGAGAGAGGAGCAAAGAGCTCTTTATACAACCAAGGTGATATGAAAACCATTCAGTGTGGGTTTAATTCCCATTATCCCATGGGTTTCATATGTGGTGGCCTCATCTACAAAAAGGTACCATGGTTTGGATCTTGAGGAATGGTTCCAGCTGATATGGAAGCTGGGGGCTTATGCTGGAAATCCAGATGCACAGAATGGGCTATTTCTATATTCTAACAATCTGGAAACCACATATGCCACTTACAGTCTAACCTAGCCTGGCACATGCGTGATTCCCTTGGTCACCTGCCCTTGGCCTGGCAGAAATAAATAATAAGCATGAGCCAGAACCCTACTCTGTCCTGACAGGAAGGGAAGTTTTGTTGTTTTTTTCCTTTTGGACACAATCTCCTATGGCTTCTGGAGGAAGTGGATGAGGCCCTGCAACCCACCAAGGCTGCTGTGACATCTTCACAATTAAATCTTTCACTGCAGGTGTTTTTTCTCTTTCTAACACTTTGGATTAAAAAATATACAATGAAGTTCAACATTTTAAACATGTAATGGTTCACAATGCCGCATAATCATCATTACCTATTTCCCAAATGTGTCATCATCCTAAAGAGAAGTCCGATGTCTCAAAAAAAGTAGCACCCCATCTCCCAACCCTGGCCACCTCTCATCTACTTCCTATCTCTAGGAACTTGTCTGTACCAGGGATTTCAGAGACATGGAATTAGGCAGTATTTGTCCTTCGGGGTCACACTGCTTTAAGACTTCATGGTGAGATCTTCATGGTACAACTAACTGCAAGTACTACCTACCCTAGATGGCAGGAAGAAACGGGGATGGAAAATCATCCCCAATTCCTTCCCCTAACTTATTTCCTGGAAGTCATCTGATCCTCAGGTATCCCTGGGTTTCTGGAGATTAAACAGAAAAAGCAATTGCAATGTCTACTTCACCAGGCCCCTTAGAGATCTGGTTCTCATATAACTGCCCCCCAATTACTTTGGATAAAGTATGAGTGGATAAAGCATTGGATAAAGTATTGCATCCAAAAGGCTAATATTACATCAAATAAGGTTCTTTATAAAAAGGTGTCAATGGGTCATCTTAAGCATTCCTAAAAGCATGTTCATCTTACTTTTGGGAGCCTTAACTCCTAGGATAACAGATTAAAATGAGTCAGCTCATGTTAAATATAAATGTGTACGACTGAATTGAACGGCATTTTGAGTTGCTAAAATACATTTTTACTAAATGGACATTTATTAATGATGTGGCATGTAATCACTGCTGCGCTTCGGTGTTTGAAAGGGGTGGGGCATAGGGGGCAATACAGGAAGTCTAGTTGACCACTGGGGTATGTGTTCACAGTAGACAAGTTTCCATTAGTACAGGAGGAAGTGTCCAGCAGTTCCCCAAATGGCATATCTAAAGTCAGTAAACGGGATAATAGACCAAACCTCCAGGATACTACAAAATAGAGTGCAGTTTGCCCTGCAAAATAAAGTGGCAATTACCCTTACAAATGGCTCTCAGACTCTGGTGAGCATCAGAGTGCCTGACAAGTGAGTGGGAGGCTTGCAACAGGTGTAAAGGAGCAACCTTTCCTCCCCTTTGAAGATTGAATGAGTTATTTGATGTCTATAAATTCTTTAAGACCACTGGGCACCATGAAATGGGATAGATATGGAATGAGATGGGAATAGAAATGGATGGGACTCGGAAACAATAGGATGAGACTATGTGTCAGAGATGAAAGCCAAGGGTGAAAGTGATTTTCAGGCTTCTCTCAGTATCGTCCTAGGATGGAACATACATTCTATGGGAGGAATATGCATTTATACACACAAATACACCATCTTCAAAAACACCATCAAAAAACAATGAAGAAACATCAAGTTCATTGCTTTTTAGAATGCTCAATATCCCTGTTTAATTACTAAAGACTTATGAAACTATGACCTGAAATTATTTTAACTGAATACAGAGAGAAGGAAGCACCAATGACAACGTCAGCCTCCAGGCAGACACTATAGCACAGCAGGGGGCCAGGCAATCCTTGAACTGCTCCTGGCATTGGGCAATGGTTTACTTTCCGGCATGCTAAAAACCCTTTCAAGTCTGAAAGAGTAAAATTCTTGCTCTTGATAATATCTCACAAAATGCATACAGCACAGACCCCCGGTGTTACCACCAGTTGGATAATTATGCAGAAATAATTCCCTGTGCCTGTGGTTTGTACAGAGAAGCTTGCTGAACACAGAGGCTTTCTGCCATGAAAGGGAAACTATTCAAATGTGGGTGCCTAACAGCTAAAGAAAAGCGATTCCATGGCAACATAGATGCTCCCGGGTCAAGTACATGTTCTGAGAAAGCAAAGAACATGCAAATGAACACGAGCTAATGGAGTGAGTCCCGGACCCGGCGGTGCTGTCGCTCATCAACTCCCGGTCGTTCCGTAACATGACAACTCCGTGCTGAGGACAACACAAACACAGAGGGGCACGAGGCAGTCTCCTGGTAAGAGCTTTCTGCCTCTTTCTCCCAACTGAAAAAAAAAGTGGATGTTCATTTTACTTAAAATTGGCAGAAAATAATAACTCCCACCCTGTTTTGTATGGCCAAAAGCCCAGATTTAAATTTCAACATTTGCTCGTATGCTACTGTTTAAGCAAAGTCTTGAACTGTTTCAGCTGCTCGAAAGAGGCGGTCAGAAATGGTGGGTGGGCAAGTGGATGGCCGGGTGGGCGCCTGGATCAGGATTCAGGTGAGGTGTCAGTTGATGGTCGTCTCGTTACCTCGGCAGTTCCAGGCGCACCAAAGCATTTTCCACAAAGAGTTCAGGGGAATTTGGTCACCACAAAGGGATCTGAACTTGTTTAAAGCATTCAACAAGTTTCAGAAACAAAAGGGTTTAAGGCAGTCTGATGGCAAAGCAGATGAAGCTTGCCAGGACCCACATCTCCTCCCTGCAGCTTGTGGGAGAAGGTATTCAAGATCTCAGAGATCAGATCTTTGCATCTGTGAAGTGTAAGGCCAAGAAGTTTGAAATTCTGAGTGGTTCCTTTAAGACCTCAACAGCACCATGCAGAATGCCATCTCTTCAGTCTATTTTTATTTGGCAACATCGAAGTCACCACACCCCCCTTGTCACTGGCCACACTCTCAGCTACCGGAGCCAGTCTGCTCAACACATCCCAGAAGTCATTTGTTGCTTGATTTTTATTCCAGGCGCCAGCTATCTCCCCACAGCTTAGTGATGTAGATGTAAATGAGTTTTCCAAGCCTCCTTTTTCCAGGGAAAATAAAAATACTTAACGTTGCTTTTGAGAAGTCCTGCCAAGCTTCTAGGCTTACATCTTTTGAGGGCATTTTTTTATTTACAGCACCCCTGAGTGGTGGGAAGAAAAGTCCAATCTGGGAGAATTATCCTCTTTTGAGAAGTTTAGACCATTGCTCTCCAGAGGAGAGTTCTTTGGAAACCCCCTCCCCCCAGGCCTTTGCACAGAAGCTTCTGTTGGGTACAGACTCCTGTTGAAACTTCTGAGGATGCATTGCACACAGCAGCATGATGTTAACTTGCAGCCCTGCTTCTGGAAGCATTGTCTTCCCCTTGAATACCCAGCTGTTGTCCCCGCACCCACAAAGTTTTCTCCCACAGGAACCACCTTGGCATCTAACAGAATGGAGGAATAATTGAGTGGTGGAGGTGAGACCAGCAAACACTTTCTGGAATGGGCCAGAGAGGAGTCTTGGAGACTCTGGACCTGTGTCAAATGCATGGTTGTTACATAGATAGTTAAATGAGAGAAAACACATTTCTGAGCCTCTTAGTCATGGAATCCAAAATATAATCATGAAATGGTAGCTCAACTAATCAAGTCTACTTGATCCAATCAAGATTGACGCTATGTTTTTGGAAGGGAGAGAACAGGTGCATCATTTGGGTTCATGGTTATTGTTTCCCTAACAACAACTTGACTGACTGCTCATGCACAAAACCATCCACAGTGCTAGGACTTCCTAAACTAGACAGGATTGAGCTGTGGACAGAAGTTTACCCATCAGGGAAAGGGCACAAGCTTCAGATGTTGGCTACACTTGGGTGGAATATGGATTTGACAAGTAGTTGGCCAGATTTGACCTCATTTCTCTAAGACAGTTTTCTGCAAGCACTCCATGAATGAATAGCTGCTGTTTGTAAACTCTCATCAGATGTCCTGGGAATGATTCTAAATGCTATATGTTTCTCCCATATTAACTCATTTGGTGACCACAACATTCCAGCCAGGAACTACAATTCTCATCCCCAAGTTTGTCATGAGGAGTCTGAGGAAAGTAGAGTTAAGGGAAATGCTCATGATTACCCACTGAGCAGCCAAATGAACAGGCCAGGGGCACCCAGTAGCCACACACCGTGTGTGATGAATGTGTTATTATCCATATTATTCTTGCTCACAGAGCTATGTCAGTGAGGAAATTAGGATGGATTTTTAATGTACATTCCAGAACACTGACGTCAAAAATGAATTTTGTCCTTCAATGAAGCTCACCTTTATTTGGAAGTTTTGTAAGTTCCAAACAAGGCCTTTCTTGTTTGATTTTTTTTTTAAACTTTATCCTTCAAAGCCATAGACATAAATTCCAGGGGGCATTTTACCTTATACACCATTGCTCCCCATGTTCTTTCTAAATTATAAGCTAAGATATCAATGAATGAAATAGTAGACAATCCACTGTTGACTTGTGAAAAGAAGAATTCCAACCATGCTTTCACTATTACCCAAGAAAGGAAAATAACTATCTAGGGAGTTTCCCAATGTGTTAGTATCTTTCACCCTAAAATTCTCTATGGATATCTCACACCTGTCCTGCAGCACTGGAAGCAGCATCAGGAAATCAATCCACAGTCAGAATGCACACTTCCTCATGGGTCCTTCACATCTTGACACAAAGTTGCAAGATGTTCCTCACCAAATACTACCTAAGAACACTGTCAGTCTTTAGGAGCTGAGATGAAGGGGAACAGTTTCAAAAAAGTAATCAGCTTTCTTCATTTGAAGGAGATATTTTACATCTTTTATCATAAATTTTCAAAATCTATTGTATATTTTGAGGTTTCAGTGTAGCTTGATTCAAATTAGCCCTATTTCCTGGACTCAACAGTTACATATGGCAAGCAACTACAAAGATCTAAATTCTAGACAAAGAAGATCTAAATTCTATCTGACACTAAAGAATGAGTTCAACTTCCGTTATGCAAGATTTCTCTAGTTCCTACTTCCCTTAAATACCTTTCCCTTCTTTGAAACCCATTATACTGATAACCAACACATCTATTGTATTGCATGTAAAATAGATGCTTTTTTTCTGTAACTTATGGCTGTTAGGTTTTATCTTAACAATCAGGCTCCAAATACAATAAGAATAGCATCCGTTTTTTTCTATCATGGTACCAGACATAACCATTCATTAAATATGTACTAATTGTTGATGATGAATTAATAAATTAA